>PVKH010038696.1:0-11287 GCA_004027955.1 Chaetophractus vellerosus | reverse complement strand
CTTGACCAAAGATCATCTCCAAGCAGCTGACTGAAGTTCTAGCTAATTTTTTAGTGTTCCCTATTTCTGATTTCGAGAATTGGAACATTGAAGACACAAAATCCTTTTTACAAGTCAGGTAAGATGTATCTCCAAGCTATCTGAACTACTCTGGGTTAGATCTGACTGCTATTCAGTGCCTTCTGAGATAGTGGTTGGTGATCCATTGTTGATCAATCAATTGGATCTCTCTGTAAAAGTGCACACACGATTAAATTTGTTTGCTACATCAAAAAATCCATGCGCCTATGGATCTTGGTACGAAAGATGTATCCTAAAACAGACAGAGGAGACAATAGTAGCTTGCACCATATTATTCCACTGAGCTCGTTAAAGTAATAATAATAAATGCTAGTTTGAAGGGCATAGATTTTAAAGCATATTATTAGAAAAGCCCAGGTGATGGGGTTAGGGGAAAATAGGCTATGCTTCTCCTTCTGAAAAGGAAAGTATGCCTCCATTTTTCTCTCTGAAATGATCTGTCATTGAATCTTTTGTAAGAAGTTCCAAGAAAGCAACATTCAGAGAACCCACTTGAAATGGAGATGCCCAGTGTCCCCAGAGGTACTCGTTCTAAGAAGTAATGCTTGGAACTCAGATGGGACTGATCTGGGGAGACTTTCTGCGTGTCTCATGCATAAGACCTCAGTTTCTTCAAAAGTGGCCTCTATCTTTGATATAACTTGTATCCCCCAATTCAACCCCACTTCCCCCACTTCCAGGTCCCCTCCCCCAACACACATACATAGATACATCGCTACCCAATCCAGGATTCATTGCAGAACAGACATTATGTGTTTAAACCAATGAACTAGAAAAATATGGAGAAAAAATTTTTTTAAAATTTTTCTAAGGGACTTAATGTACTAGTTTCCCCTACTCTCATTTTGTGAAAATTAGGCAAGGCAATATTTCTTTCTTACAAAAATTATCACAAGATATTTAGTTATGCATGAGTAAAATATATAGGAGAAACTATTAACATTTGTGCAGAAATAGATGTTTATATTTGAAATGAGGAGTAGAATGGCATATTGGAGGCCATAAACTATAATAAAACAAGAATGGGTCTGAGCCAAGATACCTGTAGCATAATTTTTTTGTCCTACTAAATGGTTTTGCCCTTATTTCTCCCACCTGTAAATGAAGAAATGGGATTTTGTGAACTTGAGTTCCTTTCTAGCTGGCATCTAATAACTATTAGAGAAAGCAGGAGAAATCATAGCAGCAGTGAATATATTTCATAGTTTCATATGGGATTTCTTGTTTACTTCATAAAGTTCAATAGCTTTTCTATTGATCAGAATATAGTCTGACAGCTGTATATAAGTAAGTTCATTTGAAATAAAGCCACAGTTGTATTTCACTCATAAAATGCATAAGTATTTACCTCTGAAAATGATTATATTAAAGCAAAGGTGATTTTGAAAGCATTAAAAATATGCTTTTAAAGAGAAGTGTTTCCTTGCCCACAGAGATGTGGAAAAGCTAATTCCAATTTTTGAGACTCAGAACTTCTAGAAGTGGAAAAATTCAGTAGAGCACAGACTTTTTTTTACAAAATTCAACTTTTCTTTTGCTACCACCTGGCAGTCATTAGGAAGTTAAAGGAAGATGGCAGAATTCACCTTCTTACACCCTTCTTTAACATGATTTAAGTGGAAACAGGTGTTGTACATTATTAGATGTAAATGACCCTTTGCAAACACCTGTCAACTAAAACCCTGAATAGGATCCTTGAGCTTTGGTTTGCCACCAAAACTTATCAAAAAAGTTAGTTTATATTTAGTATATTCCAGTTCATGTAACACTGTATAGCTTTTCCACAGATGGATCTAGATATGAGAAACAAGGTTTAACATCATTTAATGTACCAAGAAGAATCTGGGGTCATTGAACATGTCCAGGAAAAAAAAATCTTGTCTCTAATAGCCTGAACGTATGGATAAATCATTTAAAAATGCACACTTGATTGTAAATACAATTGAAGTGATTAGCATGCTACATTTTTAAGTCTGAACGTAAATATGAACTATCAGTACAGAATATAAATTAATCTAGAAACAGTCACTGAGCTACTTTATGTAGATTGCTGTATTCAATGACAAAATGTCAGAGACATTAATAGAGGAATTTTACTCTGACCTGTTGTTCCCTCTTCCCATGATACACTTACCCTAAATCTGACATGACTTGTTCCTTCTCAGCATTTTGGTCTTATCTGCAACGTGAACTACTCTGTGGTGTTTTCCCCTCCTGGATTGCAAGTACCTTGGTTTTCATTCTATGTATAGCAGAAAGTATCTTAAACAGTACTTAACATTCAGTCATTTTTTAATAGATTAATGGTTTGATGATATTCATTAAACTCACTTAATATCTTAGATATTAAGTGTTTTAATCTAAGATATCAAGTATATTAGATTTAAGTATTTTCGAGGCATGGCCTAACATCTCTAAAGAGGTCCTCTATCTGACTTGGGACTGGCACAAAATTTATTAACTGGACCTCATAAATTTCATATTCTTTCAAGAGCAAGTTTCACTTTGGCCTTTGGTGTAGGTTTCACTCTCTGGATTCATAGCTACTGAATATCTCCCATTTTATACTCACTGACTGTATGTTATGAAGCTCCTACCTGTGTGCCACAACATTTATTAATATATAAATATTTTTTCTACCACATTCCCAGAGAATGCTAGTCATTATACCTGCAGTGCCAAGCAGCCTGACACAGATTATTGACCTGTATTATTCCTATCTGTAACTATATACTAACAGTCTACACGAGAGTTAAGACCACGCATCTCATATTATTTTGAATCTCCCTTGCTGTTTAGTTAGTGCATGGAAACACACAAGCACTAACTTCTGGTCAATATGGCCTATTCATGAATTAAGAGCCCCTCTGCCATGCAAATACATCAAATGCAGATGAAATGTAAAAGGAGAAAATTTCAATAACACAGCAGTTTAGAAAAATATGATATATATGTCCATGAACCAGAGTGGAACAGAAATGAAAAGAGATAAACAGGACCAAATGCAAGCCCCTGCAGGGCTCCAGGACCAGAAATGGGCCAAGAGGCTTTGGACTTCATCTCCTAGGTGATGATGGTATATTAAAACTGCCCATATTAATAAGATCGAGGCTGTAAGAAACTCTGCAGGACAGATAACCCAGTTACTTAAATAAATAAATGAAATCTACAAGAGAGGGTGAGGAGGAATCTCTAAATCAAAAGACACTTAAATAGCCTATCAGTCAATAACAATGTGAGGACTTTGTTTTGATTATGACTCAAACACACAAACTATTTTTAAAAACTACATTTATAAGATAATTGGAAATTTGAAACCTGATATAATATTGGAATGTATTTCAAATACTATTATAGGTATCAGTGGAGAATTGTTAATTTTTAGGGGTGATGTATTTTGTTTTATTTAATAATTCTTATTTTTAAAGACATATGGAAATACTTACGGATTAAATATACATATGAAGTGAGGGCTTTGTTTCAAAATAACATGGGGGGATGGGATGGATATAGATATAACAAGAATAGCTACGAGTTGATAACTTGAAGCTGAGTGATTGATGAATGCTGCATATGTTTGAAATTCTAGAAAATGTTTCAGGCAAGAGTGATGTACATGGAATTCATAAAGTAAAAGTAAATAAATAAATAAAATTAAAAGAAGAAATTTCCAAATCACAAATTCTTTAGGAAAGCACTTCTATAGGAAAGTTATATACTAAGCAGACAAAATTAATAAGGATAGAGAAGTTTTGAACAATGCAATAGTTTTCTACCTGCCTACTAGAAAACATACATTCTGTTCAAAAACACAGTAGAATATTTACAACCTATGACCACAAAGGAAATCACAAGAAATACCCACAATTCATAGCATGTTAAACAATTATTAAAATAAAATTACAATAGGAAAAATAGCCCAGAATTCTGATTCAAAAGAATCTTACTTGTTGATGTGATGTTACAGTTTCCTAGGCTGCTGAAAGCAGATATTATGAAATAGGTTGGCTTAAACAATGGGAATTTATTAGCTTACAGTTTGAGACTGAGAAAATGTCCAAATCAAGGCATCATCAAGACAATGCTTTTTTCCCAAAGAGCGGCTGCTGGCAATCCTTGGCTCCTAGGCTATATGGCTAGGGATTTGGCAGTATCTTCTGGTCTCTCCCTTCTCCTCCGGGTTCCACTGATTTCAGCTTCTTGCTTCTGTGGCATTTTTCCTCACTCTCTATATTCATTGTGTTTATAAACTACTCCAGTAAGAGGATTAAGACCCATCCTGAATGAGATGGGTCATACCTTAACTGAAGTAGCCTAGTCAAAAGGTGCTACTTACAATTGGTCCACACCCATAAGAATGGATTAAGTTTAAGAATGTGGCTCTTTTAGGTACATACAGCTTCAAACCACTACAGTTGGGATTGGCTGAAATTTATTAGAGATTGTAGGTGATGTTGTTTAATTTTGTTGCATTATAATCAATATTAGACCTACCACATAGTCTGTGGTAAAGGCTTTGAGAATTTGATTCAGCACAAATATGTCAACAATGAAATGAGAATAGTATCAAAAGGGAAAGTTATTATTACATTCAGAGATAATATATAATATATAATGATATATGTAGTACTATTACTATACTAAAATGTAATGGTTACACATAATTACTAATGTATGCTCTTTATTGTGTAAGTTATTGTAGATCCAAAGAAAAAAGATGGAAAACCAAGAAAGAACTCAAAACCACATCATGTGAGTAAAGAAAAAAGTAATGGAAGCTATCTTATCACTAAGGTTTAATGGAAACAAAAAGCTATTGTAAATATATATAGGACTCTCACATGGGATTAGAGTAATTTAATCCATAGTGGACTTTGAAGACTAAATAAATGGACATTCTAGAAATATAGATTTCCTTTCAATATGAGAAATAATTCCATAGTAATGAAATTGGAAAATATGAACAACTGTCTCAAGTGTTAAAAGATTTCTCATCTTTAAAATGATTCAATAACGAATAGATGGTGAAATTTTTTTGCAAGTACTTCTTGAGGTCGGGAGATGACTATTTCATGTAAGAAATGTTTTGATACTGTTGTCTCAAATAATAAAATTACTTTCTCTATTCTTTTCAGTTCTCTCTCTCTCCCTTGACCTTTGTAACCACAACATCCTACTTTCACTCTTTTTCGTCAGTCTTTTGCAGAATTCCGCTACTTTTCTACCAAGCCTAGGCCTTGAGGATAAAGAAAATTCACCTGTCCTTTCACAAGTGTCCTAGAGATTCTATGATGATCTCCCAAAATTTTTTGTTATGACTACCAGGACCATTTCCCACTTTTGAGTCATAGCCCCTAAGTTTGGGGGGTCATATAAAATCTCTGGTCTTTACTAAGTACCAAGATCAGTACTAGGTGCTGGGAATACATCAGGGAACAAAAGAGTCAAAAAATTATCTGACCTAATGGTGCTAACTTGCTTTAATTGATTTGGCATAATTTCCTCTTTTAGTGGCCACCTATTATTTACCAAACCACAGAGGTCAATCAGTGTTCAGATTAGGTCTGATTCATTCAACAATATTCACTCTACAAATATCTATTGAACACTTACTACAGGCCAGGCAATATTCTAGTTTGCGGTGATATATAATTTAATTCAAGAGATACAAATCTCTAATCTCAAATGGCTTACCAGTGAGAAGGGGGACTCAGATATTAAAACATGTTAAAAATTTCAGAGTGACAACAATTTCTGATTCCCTATTCCAAAGTAATTCTGTTTACCTTGAACACTACCATAACTTGAGTCTCTATATAATGAGGGGTAAGGAGCAGATACTTCATCAGGAGAGATTACTTTCTTCCCATCTGGCCAGGCTTACCCAATTTCCAAACTGCTTAGATAACAACTAGGGGAAATTTTATTTGTAGATATAGGTATGGATATAGATATAGATATGAATACATTTATGAATATAAATATAAGCACATAGATAAATATGTATACACACATACATACATGTATATGACTATCTAAACGTATCATTTTTCCCATCTATGGTCTGTTTTACCACGTAAATAATTCAAGTTTTAGAGTTTCCCTTGGTTAATAGTGCTTTTTAACTCAGTGAGAACATATAAAAGTCATTTTGTAGCTACATTGTAAATCTAAGGCATTCTGCTGTAAAATGCTCCCCAGCAATAATGAAGTTATCACAATTGAAATTTTAAGTTCACCTAGCCAGCAATAATACACTGCTGTTTAATTTAACACTGGATCTTTGTACATTAATACTGATATACTGCAACACTGCTCTGTGCCCATTTCCAGTCCATATTCCCCACTCCTGCTATAGTAACAACCACTATTCTAATTTATGTCCCATTATATAAGTTTTTTTCTGTTCTTGAACTCAAATATATGGAAACACATAACATTTACTCTGTTGTGTCTGACTTCTTTTGTATTTTATAATGCTTTTGAGATTCATCCATGTTGTCATGTATAAGTAATTCATCTTTATTTTTGCTGAGAAGTATTCCATTACATGAATATACCACAGTTTGTTAATCCATCCGCCTATGAATGGACATAATGGGTTATTTCCATGTTAGGCATCTTATGAGTAAAGCTCCTATGGACTTTTTTGTATGATCTTTTTTGTGGAAATACATTGGCTGAATTCCTAGGTGTGTAATTTCTGGGTCATAGGGTGAGCGTGTAATTAATTACATTAGAAACTGCCAAACCACATTCCAAAGAAGTTCTATTATTTTACATTTGCACTAGTAATTTGTGAGCTCTCCATCTGCAACACAATTTTACCAAAACTTGAAATAACCTGTGTTTGTTATGTTTCATTAGCAATTCTAGTGAATTTGTGGTGGTATCTCATTTTGTTTTTAATTTGCATTTTCATGCTGATCAGTGATTTTGAGCAAGTATTTATCTATTTATTCACGTAGTTGGTATTCTGACATCACTATAAAGAATAACGAAGTATTTTTTCTTATTTTTAAAATGGGTTATTTGTTTTTAATGATATGTAAGACCTCTTTATATGATTTCATATGATCCTTTGTTGAGTAGATGAAATATATGTGCCACAGATACTTTCTTATAGTCTAGTGCTTTCCTTTTCACTTTCTTAATGGTCTCTTTTGGTGATCAAATATTTATCTCAATTTTCAGGTGAGGTCCAATTTTATCATTTTAGTTTTAGTTTCAGTTTTCATCTTTTCTTTTGATTAGTGTCTTCTATATATTAATAAAACCTTGCTTACCACAATTTTGGATAGTCTCCCATGTTTTCTTCTAAAATAATAAGAATTGTAGCTCTCATATTTATACCAAAGATTCATCTCTAATAATTTTTTGTGTTTGGTGCCAGTTAGAAATTCAACTTATTTTTAAATAAAATATTCTGTTGCTTAAATACCTTTTATTGAAAAGAATTTCCTTTCTCCATTGATTTAACATGGTGTTCTGGTATAAAATTAAAATTAATTAACCATGTTTGTGATATTATTGTCTAAAATTAAAATTTACTATACATTATAAGTTTATTTTGAATTCTCTCATCTATTCCTTTGATCCATATATCTATCTTTATGCCAATTATAACACCAACTTAATTACTATAGCTTTATAATAAATTTTCAAACCCTCTCTGAGGTGGTTTGGAATTGTATGTACCCCAGAAAATCATGTTCTTAAAGCTATTCCATTCCTGTGAGTGTAACCTAATGTAAAGAGGTTTTCATGCTGTTACTTCAGTTAAGGTGTGGCCCAGGGTGGATCTTCATCTTCTTACTAGATTCCTTTATAATTGGGACGGAGAGAGAGAGAGAGACAGAGAGAGAGAGACAGAGAGACAGAGAGAGAGAGAGAGACGGAGAGAAAGCCACAATAGCAAGAAGCTGAGAGCAAGGAAACCTGGAAGAGAAAGGAGAGACCAGAAGATTCCACCAAGTGCCTTGTCATATAATTGACGAGTCCAGGATCACCAGCGGCTGGTCTTCAGGAATAAAGCATCACCTAATGAGGCCTTGATTTGAACACTTTTCTCAGACTAAAAACTTTAAGCTTGTAAGCTAATAAATCCTCATTGTTAAAGTCAATACATTCATGGTATCTGCAAACCAAAACACTCATATTCTCCAGTATCATGTCCTGCAAATTCCAGCTACCTTTTTAATTTCAAACTCCATCCTCTGTTTTCTCCAACTAGTGAAAATGGTCTTCTTTCTTGTATTTCATTGTTTGCATCAGGTGTAGAAAATGTTTCCAAACAAAAAATTCTGGCAAATTTGGAACATACTTCATTTCTCTTAGGAATTGCAGTTCTGCACAATGTGCAGCATAACAGTTTCTTCACACAGTTTTCCAGCTGTATAGTTGTTTACTATAGGAGAAAAGTGTAAAATCAGCTATTCCATCATGTATACTCAGACTTCAATTGTTTTGGTCCACCAATTCTTCTGTTTTAACACCTTAATGTACATATACATATACGTACACATACGCATATATTCATACATGTGATAGTTTTGGTTTGCTAACTCTGCCTCCCTTACTTCCAATACAGAATGACAACCTCAGGGATACCTGCAATTCTTTGGCACTCCACTCTATATAATTAAAAAATAAGTGTGATTATTAATAAGATGGATGTGGGCAAGGAGCTACAAGATGGAGACTCAGACTAGAGAGATGGGTTGAACATCCAGTACTTAACTTATGTGGCCAGAAGTATACCTATTGCAACAGAAAGAGCAGCCTCACAAAGAGATCATGGTCAGAAGAAGCTTGCAGGAATGTTTTTTGAATAATGTTTTTTTCCATGAGGATAAAGCTGTGAAAAGAACAAGTCTTTGGAGACATAAACCTCCAAGAGTAATCTGACTTCATAATTTTTCATTTCTTTCAGTTTTAATTTTTATCAATTCTCCCACTTTGAACAAGCATGATTTAATCTTTCTGAATGTAGTATATCTTAAGAATTACATCATATTTTGCAGTTATGAAAATCCTTTATTTCATGTTGTTGACAAACTTTTACACAATAGTGATAAGAAAAATACACCACCTTAGAATTTTGATGAGATTTAAAGAAGCAGTACATAAGAAGACACTATCTAAGCATTTGCCAACCCATTTTAATAACGCTTAATTTAACAAATATTTGGTGAATGTTTACATTGTTTTATGAACTCTTTCATACACCTACACAAAGAAATGTAAGATGCCATACCAGATTTTGAGGACCTAACACTCTTGGAGGGAAACACACCTGAGAAACTATTATAAAATGTAGTAACAGTATAAAAAATAGATGTATCTTTTTTCCCAAGAAAGTTGGTGATGGGCTCACAGAGAAGCAGAATTCTCGCTGTCTAAACACATCAGTTATATTCTCCTATGTAGTCCAGCAGGGTGAAGAATCTTCTAGGTCAAGGAAAAATCATGAGCAAAGGCTGATAATTATAAAAATATATGACATGTTCAGAAAATAACAAGAAAAAGGTTAAGTTAGAGTATACGTTTTATGGGTGAAAGTGACAGGATGTGATACCAGAAAGATAAGTTGGGAATGTACTATGAAAGGTTTTCATGCCATTCCAAGATGTTAGATTTTATATGAATAGAATTCAGAAGCAGATAAATTGTTATCGGATCTTTAGAAAAATATGAGATTAAACATTCTAAAGATAATTTTTTTACTGAATGAATTATAATGCCTTCAGAAAAAAATATTAAAAATCACTATGTCCTGAGTAACGTGCATTGCTTTATTGCATGGAGAAAAAAAAATATATATATATATGATTTTGTACTATTAAAATTATGCATGCACTTCTGGTAGACCAAGGCAGCACAATAAATTACTCCTGTAATGTTCCCCAACAGAAGATTTGAACAACTGACAGAGTTGTCTTCCTCAAAATTCCAGAAAACAGTTAAAGGATTGCAGTAATTGAGCAAGTGCTAAATCAAGAAAACACAACTTCAAGGACAGTAGGAGAAGCTCGTGGCACTTTTGTTGACCCCTCTCCCACCCACTCCCCAAACTGTGTGGAACCAGCCTGCACCCATTGTAGATCCCTGGCCCTGTTCTAGAGGGTGCAGAGTAACCCTATGTAAATACTGGGGTTTCTTTATGTCTGTGCCAATCTATTGGGTGGCAGCTTGAAAGACAAATAGAAAACTCTTCTCTGGCTCACCTTTCCAGAACTTGACCTGCAGGCAGAAGCAGCTTGTGGACAGCTAAACCATGTAAAAAACAATTAATTCAAAGTGGCCTAGGGCAAAGATTACCTATTTTAATTCATAAAATAGAGCATCCCTGGAAGGGTTGGGGAGAGTCTATTTCATAGGGAGTAGATAGGGTATTCAAATTCCTCTAAATGAGGGAAACAAGGCTACAAACAAGTGAGTACAAGCCCAGTTCAAGTCTAGGCTCTGCTCAGGAAAGATGGAGAGGACCCTGCACTGCATATTCGCCTCAGGCTGATCTTCTTGATAGGAGGGCTAAATTCTGAAGGAGAGCACCAGCCTTCCAGAGCCAATTTGCAAAGACTGTGACAGGTATTTCTTGCATTGGTTTGTTTGTTTTTGTTAGCTCTTGACACTCAAGGATATCTCTGTCCTATCACTAACTGAATACAAACATAAAGAACAGACAGCTCAGGGACTAAATTCCAGAGTTGATACATTAAAATATTAAAATCTACAGTGCACAAAAAAAGATTACAAGACAAACAAAATTATACATGCACTATATGTCTTAAATATGGACTGGGCCCGGCTAGATAGCTCAGTGGATAAAGAGCTCGCCGGTGTACCACATGGGAGGCCCTGGGTTCGGTTCCCGGGGACCTCTCCGAGCGGACAGACCGCCTTGAGAAAGGCAAGCCGCCATGGGTGGGCCGGAGCCGCCGTGGGCAAGGCAAAAAGCCACCACGGGCAGGGCTGAGCCCCCACGGGCATGGCAAAGTCACCCGTAAAAAGCGGAGCTGCTTCCCGCGAAAGCGGAAGCCGGCAGCCCGCAAAAACATGGAGGACTGCTGCCCGCGAAACATGGAGCGGAGCCCCCCGTGGAAACGGAATGGAGCCACCCTGGAACGGAACGAGCCACCGCCGTGGAGGGCCGACTCGGCGCGTCGCCGCGGGGACGGGGGGAGACAAGAAGCAGACATAGAAA
>PVKH010038695.1:0-11287 GCA_004027955.1 Chaetophractus vellerosus | reverse complement strand
TTCATCAGTCTTTCATCGGAGCAAACTCATCAAGGACCCTTCATCAGTCTTTCATCGGAGCCCCTGGCTTGCAGCCTGCCAGCGGAACCTGGACTTGTGTATCCCCACGGTCACGTGAGAGACTCTTATAAAATCTTATATTTTTAACAGAGATCTCGTGTTGATTCTGTTTCCCGAGAGAACCCTGACTAGAACATAGAATAATTGCAAAAAAGAAATGGAAAACAGCTTTTTTAAAAAGTAAGACAATTAAAGGGCTAGTCAGGAGGTATGTGGCAGTTTGAGATTATTTTATGAATCCCAACAAGGGAAAGATTATGTTTGTAAACTAATCTATTCCTCTGGGTGGGAATCCCTCTGATTATATTAAATTCAGTTGAGGGGTCTTTGATTAGATTACCTGTTAAAGGTGAGTTAGAGCTTTTTTATTTGACTATGTCAATAAGATGTGACTCAGGTTGAGTCCCCGCCCACTTGTTGGGTGTGATATAAACGGTCACTCACATGGACAGACAGATACAGGAAGACACATGGAGGAGAGAATTTTGTCGTTTTGATCCTGCCATGTGACAGAAATGAAGAGGTTCAAACAGCTAAAGCCCCAGGAAGAGATGGACCATGTGCCTGATAGCTTACAGCTGACCTTGGGAAGAGAGCAGAGACTGATACAGGGAGCTCTGAGAGACAAGCCCCATGTCAGCCTGCAACTGAGATCAGGAAGAAGCTGGGCCCATGGGGTCCCAAGAGGAAGAGGAAGCCCAGAGGGAAAGGCTGAAACCTGGCAGAGATTGCCCACCATCTTGCCTCAACATATGGCAGCTGACTTTGGTGAGAAAGTACCTCTTTTTGTACCTTGAGTTGTACTTTCCATGGCCTGGTAACTGTAAGCTTTTAGTCCAAATAAATATCCTTTTTATTTTTTTTCCTTATATATATTAGGATACATCGATTTACATAAATGTTACACAGAAACTTTAGGAGTACCCATATCCTTTTTAAAAGCCAACAGATTTCTGGTACTTTGCATTGGCACCCCTTTGGCAGACTGATACAAGGTACAACAGCTTAAATAAAAGGAATTTCAGAAATAGAGGAGAGAAAATGGAGTGGAGCAAATTACAAAAGAAACAATTCAAGAAAATTTCCTGGGAAACAAAGGACATGAATTTCTAGACTTAGAGGTTTACTGAATGCACAGCAAAATATATGAAGACAAAGCCACACAAAACATATCATTGTGAAGTTTTAGATCAGTGGGGTCAAAGAGAAGGTACTAAAAGCTCTCAGAGAGAAAGAACTGGTCACATGCTAAAGGTCTAGAATTAGTTCTGCCTTAGACTTCTCAATAAGGCTAAAAGTTAGTTGGTAATACAGCAAGACTTCCAAAATTCTTATTGAAAATAAATTCCAACTTAGAGTTCTAATTCTCAGCCAAACTAGCAACATGGTATTAGGATAGAATATCTGGACATTTTCAGATGGGCAATGTCTCAATTATTTTATTGCTCATGCTTTCTTAGGAAAGAAGAGATTTTCTTTTCTGTTCAGGGATGAATTTGTGACAGGTACATATAAAACTAAACAAATGGGAAAACACTGACTCCAGTGAAAACTAAAAATTGCATAGGAAAGGAGAAGAAATTTTAGTGTACTACATGGCTACAACTTCAAATAATATTTCATAGTCATAATATAAGTGCTAAATGTCAATTTGCCCCCAAATTAATTATAATATCAGCCTATGAGAAGAATGGGTGGGAGAAGAAATGTGTTTAAGGGCACAGCATTGGAGTAAGAAAGCTTTTAAAGCCTTATTGTTCATTGCCTGAAAGAAAAAAAAACAACAAATTGGAATTCAAGCATGTTATTTAGAAATATGGAGGCAACTATGAGAAAACTAAAAACATTGAAAGTACTGCCTTCTGGGAGTGAGGGGAACTGCTAATTTCCTTGTAGGACTCGTAGAAATATTTAATTTTTAAAAACTATGTAAATGCACAACTTTGACTAAAATTAAAGTTAAAATAAGAAAGACTTGATAGGGGGCCGGCTGTAGCCCAGTGGATAGGGTGCGAGTTCACCACATGGGAGGCCCCGGGTTCGGTTCCCGGGGACCTCTCCAAAGCGGGCAGACAGCCTTGAGAAGGGCAAGCCACCATGGGGGGTGCAAAGCCACCACGGGCAGGGCAAGTCACCCGTGAACGGAAGCGGAGCCACCCGTGAACGGAAGCAGACCCGCCCACAAACGGAGCAGAGCCGCCTGCATGGTGACCTGACTAGGTGCGTCGCCGCAACGGGGGGAGACAGAGCAGACACAGAAGAACGTAGAGAAATGAACACAGCAAGAGCAAGCAGAAAGGGGGGGATATGTAACAAAAAAAAAAAGAAAGACTTGATAGAGGAAAGTTTCCCAGAGCTAAGGAAAGTTATTTCTAGACTAAAGAACCCTGCAAATTCCAAATGAGATGAAGGATGAGAGATTCATGTCTTGATGTTGACTCAAGATTTTTCAGAACATAAAACATAAAGAGAAGTTCCTAAAAGCTTCCAGGAGAAAAGAAAGTCACCCTCAAAAGAATAAAAATAATACTGGTATCAGACATCTCATCAGCAACATTGGACACTAGAAGAAAAATTTCTGGGAAATGGAATTTTAAACCCAGAAAAATGTTAAGCATGCAAGCAAATATAGACAGTTTTAGATTTACAAGGACTCAGAGAATTTACCTCTGAAGCACCCTTTCTGTTACTGCAGGATACAATCCATCAAAAGGCTTGAAGAAACAATCTGATTAAAGAAGTTTGATAATCATGAGAATCTGATGAAGGTGTGTTTCTTTTAATAACAAGGAAAAAGTAAAGCAATTAACAACCCCAAGAAAAACAAAAAGCTATATAAGTAACTCATGTCTAAATGGGAAGAAAATAAAAAAGGGACATGAATTTTACATTTGATCCATCATGTGGCTTGTAGGTAGTACCACTAGGCCCAAAGAAGGAAATGAAATCCTAGCATACCAATTGACTTTGGAGGAATAATATTTACAAAGTCATAATAATGTGTAAATACTGTTTATTGGTTTTAGAGTTTTAGAATCAACCTGTGGACAAACTCAAAAGACTTAATTATGCTTATAAAACAATATTTTAAGATTATTGATGGTGACAATGTAAAAGCTAAGGTAAAACTGAGAGAAATTGAGAGATGGATATAGGAAATAGAGGTCCAAAAGTGTTAAGTCACTAGCATCTTCCTCTTGCATTGTGGGAGGGCGTGTTATGACGTATTGTCTGAAAATAATAGGAAGAGAAATGAGATATTAGGTGTATGGGTGTAAGGTATAAAGGCAACCCACAGTAAAACTAAAAATAATAATGTAACTATCAAAATTTATGGGAGGACGTAGTTTAAGTCAGCTAAAGCATTCTGTTTCATAGCAATGAGTCAATAAATAGTGCCTAAGTTGAATATCAAGAAAGAGATTTAAACATGCTATTTAGAATTAGGATGCTAAATCACCAGAAAAAACAAATTCAGAAATGGTTGAAGGTGGTCGCCTCTGGGACTGAAGTGGGTGATTTTTGTTCTTAATTATACACCCTTTTCTAGTGTGGATAATGTCTAAAAGAATAAAATAAAATGTTGAATTGTGAATACATTCATGCTCTGAAAACAGGATATGAGAATATGTTGATAGTGAAAAGTAATTTCTTAGGCAATCAGATATGAAGGAAGGAAGGAAAGATGGAAGGAAGAATTTCTTAGGCAATCAGATATGAGGGCATTCAACATCATGACCCCTAGTGATAGAGCCAACCACAAGCTGGGACTCTCCATTCTGACAGAATTCTACTACGGCTTTCTGGTCACAAGGAGAAATCAATGTGTGCCAGTTCCTTGTTTTGCTCAGGAGACTTGGGGCTCCTTTTGATTCTCATTTACATAACCACCCAACCACCCCTGGGTCCCAAAAGACAGACCCACTATGGATTTGGCTGTCTGACTTTCGACCTGGCAAATGCAAGTTGTCTGCTATTCTCCCAGCTCTCCCTCCCTTACCATTGCTTATGTTCCAAGCAAAACTTCCCTGGACCATGTCAAATAGTGCCAATTGTAGGTACACCTTGTCCCTTGGACTCCGAGACAGCAGGTGCATGGTACAAATGACCAGGTGTGATGTCACTGCATACACACACACACGTGCACACACTACCCCTATCACCCCGAGAGCCGTGTTACATATAGTCCCCATGCAGGGCCTGTGGGACCTCCAAGTTTCAGCATCGGTGAACACTTTGACCTTTAAATCAAATCTGGTGTTTCAGGGTGATGGTAGAATTCCATAGATCACTTAAATGTTCTAAGGGGGGAAATATCCTCACATGGCTCAAAAAGCTGCCCATTTTACTACTTCTTTTGGGCTATTTTCAGTGCCATCTTTTCTGCTAACACAATTTTCCCACGATTGCTTTTTCCTCCCTTTTTAATGACCAAGTGATTTTCCTTCCCCTTCGAGGCTATAGGTTGGTCCTTTTCCCTAGCATCTGTGGGAAAAGCTCTGAGAGAAGTCTATTTGTGTGGTGTTCAAGGCACATCGTGACATCATTTGGAATGAGAAGTCACATCAGTGTCCTGTGAAGCATAGGGGAAACATAAGAGAGGAGAGTCTTGGCCATATAGGAGAATTACTGGGGCTAAGATGGACTATTGTTTGGTCTAACAGGTGCCCTGGTATCCACTGATATGACATATCCTAACTGCTCCTCAGGTACCAGGAATAATCCCTCCGTGGGAAACTGGTTGGTGTACCTAATGTCTGGGGACAGGGAGACTCCTCTTGCCTGATGGAGCCAGAGGAGAGTTGTGTGTCACTGCAGAGGCTGGCAAAGCATTCCAATGATGGGTGCCTAGCAAAAGTTTGTGACATTCCAATAGCTCTTTGCCTTTTATCATGCTCATGTGGGGATAGCCATTACTTGCTTCTTTGCCTCAATCCATCATTTTTCTCTGGGCCTAAGCACAAAATAACACAGAGTAGCAAGAGTTCTGCATCCAGAGGTGTCAGGGACAGTCAGCTCTCTGTTTACCTGACAAAGTGTTGGTTAATTAAAACTTCTGATTAGCACAGTAGTACCACGTAAGGCAGACCTGGATGGTCAATTTCCAAATAATTAGAAAACGGGACAATAAAACACTCTATCATGCAGACAACTTAACCCTCGACTCAGAGAGCCCTGGAGTTCCTTACAACCTTGACGGAGAGGATATGAACACTTGTTATTCCATAGATCCTCAGGAGGGCTGGTTAATACAGGGCTAATAGGGTGTTGGATAAACAGCTTTGCAGGCTCTGAACCTGCCGTTCCCCCACTGACCCAACAACCCAACATTTGTGACTAGAAAACAGTGTTGTTAGCGTTTCCTTCACTGTGCTAACTTCTCGTTGCAGAGTGCAGCATGTGTGCACATTGCTTCCTGCCTGGTGAGCTGCCCCATTGTGTTAGTCAGCCAAAAGGGTGCTGATACAAAACACCGGAAATCGGTTGACCTTTATGAAGGGTATTTATTTGGGGTAGAAGTCCACAGTTAACAGGCCATAAAACATAAGTTTCTTCCCTCACAAAGTCTGTTGCTACGTGTTGGAGCAAGACAGCTGCCGACGTTTGCCAGGGTTCAGGCTTCTTGGGTTCCTCTCTTCCCGGGCCTCCGTTTCTCCTGGGGCTCAGCTCCTCCTATGAGGCTCTCTAGGCTTTGCCTCTCTCCACAAGGCCAGCTGTGAGCTGCCAGGTGAATGCCTCGTCTTTTTTCCCAGGGCCTTCTCTTCTTCCTCATGACCAAGCTCCTCTGTGCTTACGTCTCTGGGCTCCAGCATTAAAACTCAGCATCAGAACTACAACTCAAAACTACTACTACTATGTCCTTTGCCATGTCTTTTTATCTTTGAGACCCCATCCACCAAGGGGTGGGGCTCAATGCCCTACTGACGGGGCCCAGTCAACACCCTAATCATAACTCAATCATGCCCAGATTAACAGACCAGTTTACAAGCATAATCCAATATCTATTTTTGAAATTCATAACTATATCAAACTGCCAAACTGCTACACCCACCATTTCTTTCTCATATCTGATGTGTATCTCACCATGAGCTCTGTGGAGCAGCTAAAGCTGTTCTGTTCTTACCTGCTTGATCCACACTAAACCCTAAAAGTTCATAAGCACCCCACCTAAGAAGGTAGAAAGGGTGACAGACTAGGAATTCGTATTGCATTATAATACCAACTGTCCCTCCACGAGTGCAATTGTCTTGTTGACCACCAGAGAACTATATTTGGGGGCAAGTGAATAATAAGAAAAGGGAGAAAAGACAAAATGGAAAACTCAAGGAGGGTATAAAAAGTTAAAGAAAAGGACAAAATAGAAGAAATAAGAATTATTTGGGAGGGTCGCCTCTGCCTTGGATATTCATTTTGCTGCAGTGTCTGGGGTTGATGGCAGGAGCAGGGAGGGAGGCTGAGAGAGCTGAGGAACCAGTAGGAAATGGCACAGGTGATGTGTCACTCCTGGTCTGTGCCCTTAGATTCTAGGGAACAGGTCTTTGTCCTCTGCTCTTCCTCACCACGGAACCTATTAGGGTTAGGATGGGAAGGAGCATGGGCAGGTGAAGGGATTCTTTGCAGGTCACCCAGACCCTTCCTGAAATACCATCTTGCAAAACTTTCCAGGTTAAGCAGTTTCTGAGACATTACTTCTCCCCTGAATAATGCTGCCTAAAGCCCCAAAAGTTATGATTGCCTCAGATGTTATAGTGAGTCTTGATCTCTCTTCCCTTCTGTTTCTTTGTTTTTTTATTTATTTTTGTTTTGTTTGTTTACTCTGTCCAAATGCCTAATGGGCTGCATTGGCACTCATCCAACTCTTATAATTATTTTGCCTGCTATGATCCTCAGCCCCATCAGAAAATGTTCTATATTTTTACCAAAACCCAATGTCCCTAGCCTGTCACTTCTATTTTAAAAGTATGAGTGATACATGTCCTTCTCCAATTCCAGCTTAAGCAGATTTAGCAAATAAAAATATAGGACACCAAGGTAAATCTGAATTTCAGCTCAACAATGAATAATTTTTTTAGTATAAGTATGTGCCATTTTATTTGTTGTTGATCTGAAATTCAAGTTTTACTGGACATGCAGTATTTTTTCCGGCAATCCTACTGTCTAATCCCTCAACCACTCTATGAAAACATTTAACCACAGGCTCATATATAGTAGACATATGTAATCATATTTATTGCCAGGTAATTATCAGTATTATTTCCTCATGGTGTACATGTCTCTAGCTGTTTAGATGCATCCAGTTATAACTCAGTGAACTCTAAAAGAAGCCTGCCTTCTGAGTAGCACCTGGAATGTCACCACTCACAGTTGGGGGAGCAATTGCACAGGTTGCTTTTTGGAAAGCGGTGACACTACTGGAGGGGAAGATTTGGGAAGCGTACCAGCTTTGCCAGTGGCTGTTGTTGGAGTGGGTGGGAGTGAGATTTGGCGCTGTTTTCACAGAATTGTTGGATTGTGGAGTTGGCCATGGGCATGGTCCAGTGAGGTAAGCTTCCCTAAGGATGGAGGAAGCCCTTCCTCAACATTGGCTACCAGTGCCTCCTCTCCAAGCCCTTCTTTAGTCCAGCCAGGATGCTCCCTGCCTGACCTCAGCATGCTGTGTGTGGGACAGCTCTGCCCATTGGTTCCACCTTTTAGCCCAAAGCCATCATTTTCCAGCCAAGGAAAACACATCTCATAGAGGGGAAGGGAGTTTCCCTCAAATCAGCCCATACTTGCCTTGCGGGAAGGGACTTCTGATCAGGTCTTCTGATCCCTAATCCAACCCCTTTCCCACTGAACTCTTCTTCTTCTCTGTTAGAAGTTCACAAACACTTGTTTTTTGATGTCAAAAAGGACATGTGTCCAAAAGATGTGATTAAAGACATCTTGCAAGTGCATGTACACTTGTGGGATAAGCCAAGAGAAGTAGAGTAGGAGTGGCCTTCTCAGGTAATGGACAAATAATTCCTGACTCCGTGTGCCCCGCTGTCCAAGGGCCTGTCAAGGGGAGAACAGTGACTGACAGGAGGATTTATTTCCACCAGCGAAAGAATGGTTCATAATTCACAGCCCGCTGAGCCAGCTTCCACTGAGTCATTAAAGCCTTCTTTTTGTAGACAGCAATAAATTGTCTTATCACCAGGGCTGACATAACATAGTCCTTTTTAAGTGCACCATAATTTTTATTTTTCAGAGAATATTCATATTGCATGGCAGAGCTCATGAGCATCTGAGTGCTGCTCTGCAGAGAAAATTCTTTTTTTTTTTTAATTTTAAAAAAGGTATAATTCAACTCCCAAATGCCACTGGCAGAGGTAAGCTTGACTTCTAAACAGATGTTGGGAGCAGAAAGATGTCTCCAGACACTTGACGGACAGAGGGATTTGTCCTTTGGCAGAAAGGCATCCAAAGGATTAAAATAGCATCTCAAGAATGCATGTCCTCAGACATGGCCATGTTCTGTGAAAAGGTGCCCTGTCAGATCAGAAGGCGATGGAAGGGCGGACACGTCCTTCAGCTTCCCATCCCCAAGGACAAGTTGAGGGACTTGCTCTCTTGAGTTTCACCTGAAAGAAGGGCCTGGGGTATGTGATAGACAAGAGAGCAGAGGCAGCTCCGAGATCTGAAGCTATATTGGAAGCCCTTACCTCCCTCACCTGCCTTACTGGGGTGGTTGGGTCCAGGCACTGCATTTCCCCACTTCTGTCTTCTTGGAGGCTGGCAGTGAGGCCTTCTTGTCCCCAGGGTGCAGTTCTTTGGGAGTGCCAGAAGCCCAGCCCTGGGTTACAGACACTGTGGGTGGTCTCTGATGACCAGAAACCTCCCCTGGCCTCCAAGGCCTCTTGTGCCTTAATCTTCATCCAAGGGCCCCTCATGCTGTTTGGCAGAAAGAGACAGTGTCCTTTGGGGAATTTCTCGATTTCCTCTCTGCCTCTTGTCCTACCTGCTCCCGCTCATTACTGGAACCTTAACTTGTTCACATAACCCCAAAGGGGTTGGAGGCTGCAGGTAAGGTCCTTCCCCTCTCTCAGCCTCTTATCTATAAAACAAGAGAAATGATAACCACCATACAGAGTGGTTTTAAAAATAAAGGAGGACCCAGCAATCCCATTTCTAGGTATATATCCAAAGAAACTGAAAACAGGGACTCCAACAGTTACTTGTATACCAGTGTTCATAGTGGCATTATTTTCAATAGCCAAAAAGAGGGAACAACCCAAGTGTCCATCAATAGATGAATGGATAAATCACATGTGGTCTATCCACACAATGGAATATTATTCAGCCATAATAAAGGAATGAAGTTATGAGATATGCTACAACATGTATGAAGCTTGAAGACACTATGCTAAGTGAAAGAAGCCAGGCATACAAGGACAGATACTGTATAGTTTCAATCATATGAAATACCTAGAAATTAGCAAATTTGTAGAGACAAAGTAGACTAGAGGTTCCCAGGGGATAAGAGAGGAGAGGGGAAAGGGGGAGTTTTTGCTTGGTGGGTGTATTAGTCAGCCAAAGGGGTTCTGATGCAAAACACCAGAAATTGGTTGGTCTTTATGAATGGTATTTATTTGGGGTAGAAGTCCACAGTTACCAGGCCATAAAGCATAAGTTTCTTCCCTCACCAAACTCTGTTGCTACGTGTTAGAGCAAGACAGCTGCCGGTGTTTGCCAGGGTTCAGGCTTCTTGAGTTCCTCTCTTCCCCGGGCTGCATTTCTCTCCAGGCTTAGCACCTGTGTTTCCTCCACAAGGTCAGCTGTAGACTATGAGGCTCTCTAGGTTTTGCTTCTCTCCACAAGGCCAGCTGTAGACTATCAGATGAATAGTTTGTCTCTATCCCAGAGCCTTCTCTCCTTCCTCACGACCAAGCTCTCATTTCCCAGGGCTCCAGCTCAAGACTCTCCAACATCAAAAATGTCTCCAAACTGCTCTTTGCCATGCCTTTTATATTTTATTCTCCACCCACCAAGGGGTGGTGCCAAATGCCCTACTGACGTGGCCTAGTTAACACCCTAATCATAACTTAATCATGCCCAGATTAGCAGACTGGTTTACAAGCACGATCCAATATCTATTTTTGGAATTCATAATTACATCAAACTGCCAAACTGCAACAGTGGGTACAGAGTGTTTATAATTGTTGGATATTCTATAATAATAGAAAACAAACTGCCTAACCAAAATGAAACACAAATGTCCGGGAAAGCCTAACAGTTTGTTTTTCTTTTCCTGGGTTACCTCTTCCTTTTTTCTTCCTTCCCCTTATCCTCTCCTCCTTTTTATCAAGCAGGTATCAGAAAGGAGTTGATGCCCTTTGAGCTGCAGTGGTCCTTCTAGGTCTGGCGTGTAGAGTTAGGAAAGAAGTTGGCCTGAAGGTCTCCTTTGGGGAAGATGCAAGTCTCACCTCCATGAGGCTGGCCAGCCCAGAGCACACACAGAAACTTCTAGCACCACCTATGATGACAAGCAGTAGGTAGTGCCAAACCTCTGACCTTATGCTAATAGTATCAGCTACATAGGACTGTCTAGGTGCCAGGCACAATTTGGACTTTACACTAACTTATTTGAGGTTAACATTAATATTATGCTATTCTATGCTCAGTTGGGAAAACTGAGACTCAGAGAGGTTAGTTGACTTGCCCAAGGTCACACAGCCAGGAAGAGGCAGAGCTAAAATGAGAAATGAGACAGGCAGCTCTAGAATAGCTGCTTTAACCCTGGTGCTATGCTGCCCCTCACATTCCCACCAATCAATCCTGTTCTGCTTAGATCATCCCTGGCCTCTTCCATAAGACAAGCCCTGAGCTGTTACCCAAGTCACACTATTCCGTGGTTCTGCCACATGCTGTGCAAATCCCCAGTAAGATTCACCTGGCAGTGAGTGGAATGGTCACAGCTTCCCACCTATCAAAGATGGGGACTGAATTAGCCTTTCTTCTTCACAAACAGGACCACCTGTGACCCATGTGCCACGCTAAGGAGGGCACTGTAGTGGTTTGAGTTTGAATTAATTATGAATTCCAAAAATATAAGTTAGATTATGTTTGTAAGCTGGTCTGTTCATCTGGGCATGATTGAGTTGTGAGTAGGGCGTTAATTGCCACGTCAGTGAGACGTTGAGCCCCGCCCCTCGGTGGGGGTGGTCTCAAGTATGGAAGGCTAGATAAGAGGCAGCAGAGAGCA
>PVKH010038694.1:0-11288 GCA_004027955.1 Chaetophractus vellerosus | reverse complement strand
GGTTATGCATGGGCTCAACAACATGGACTTGCCCTCACCAAGGCTGACTTGGCTACGGCCACTGCTGAATGTCCAATCTGCCAGCAGCAGAGACCCACACTCAGCCCCCAATATGGTACCATTCCTCGAGGTGACCAGCCTGCTACCTGGTGGCAGGTTGACTACAATGGGCCACTTCCACCATGGAAGGGCCAGCAATTTGATTTAACTGGAATAGACACATACTCTGGTTATGGGTTTGCATTTCCAGCATGCAGTGCTTCTTCTTAAACCACCATCTGCAGACTTACCAAATGTCTTCTCTACTGCCATGGCATTCCACACAGCATTGCTTCTGATCAAGGAACTCATTTCACAGCAAATGATGTGCAGGAATGGGCACATTCCCATGGAATTCACTGGTCTTACCATGTTCCCCATCACCCTGAAGCAGCTGGATTAATAGAACGGTGGAATGGCCTTTTGAAGACTGAATTACGGCACCAACTAGGTGGCAATACCTTGCAGGGTTGGGGCAATATCCTCCAGGAGGCTGTGTATGCTCTATATCAGCATCCTCTCTATGGTGCAGCTTCTACCATAACCAGTATTCATGGGTCCAGGAATCAAGGGGTGGAAATGGGAGTGGCACCACTCACTATTACTCCTAGTGACCCACTAGGAAAATTTTTGCTTCCTGTCCCTGCAACCTTAAGCTCAGCTGGTCTACAGGTTTTAGTCCCAAAAGGAGGCATGCTGCCACCAGGGAACACTACAATGATTCCATTGAACTGGATGTTAAGACTGCCACCTGGCTACTTTGGGCTCTTCTTGCCTTTGAATCAACAGGCAAAGAAAGGAATTACTTTGTTGGTTGGGGTGATTGATCCTGACTATCAAGGGGAAATAGGACTGCATCTACATAATGGGGGTAAAGAAGAGTTTGCCTGGAATGCAGGAGATCATCTAGGGCATCTCCTAGTACTACCATGCCCTGTGATTAAAGTCAAGGGAAAACTGCAACAAACCAATTCAAGTAGGACTAACAATGGCCCAGAATCTTCTGGACTGAAGGTTTGGGTCACCCCACCTGGCAAAGAACCATGGCCAGCTGAGGTGCTTGCTGAGGGTAACAGGAATATGGAATGGGTAGTGGAAGAAGGTAGTGATTAATATGAACTTCGACCATGTGACCACTTACAGAAATGAGGACTGTAATAGTCATGAACCCTTCTTCCCTGTTTCCTTATGAGTATGACTGTATATATACACAAAATTAATTTCTTGTTTTCTTCCCCAACCTTTTTCATATGAAAAGTTGTATTAATTTCATGTCATAATTTTTAAGGATGTCAAGTTTAAGAGTGAATATTGCCTGAGGTCTTGCACCATATTCTGTGGGAAATTAATGCATTTCCAGTTGTACACAGGGGAGTTAAACATTGTTAGGTGGAAATATATGTGTATGCTTGTATGTTATTGTCTTTACTTAGAGACTAAGTATGGTTTAGGGTAATGTGTATGGTTGCCAAGTTGACAAGGGGTGGACTGTGATGGTTAGGCTAATGTGTCAACTCTGCCAGGTAATTGTGCCCAGCTGTTGGGTCCAGCAAGCCCGGGGCTAATTGAGTTTAATGCATGGATGGCTGATTGCATCTGCATCAATCAGCAAGATTGGATCAAGAATGGATGACGCTGTTATCCATTCAGTTGACTGCTATAAAAGGGAACTGATTTCAACATTTGAAGAGAATTTCCCAGCTCATTGTTTGACAGTGAACTTCTCCCAGGAGCTCATCGAGGACCCTTCATCAGTCTTTCATTGGTTCCCCTGCTTGCAGCCTGCCTGTGGGACCTGGACTTGTGTATCCCCACAGTCACGTGATAGACTCTTATAAAATCTTATATATATATTTAACAGATGTCTCGTGTTGATTCTGTTTCCCAAGAGAACCCTGACTAGAACACCCTCAAATAAAAACAATTAACTTGCCTAGATTATGAAACTGAAGAAACTGGTATATTCACTGAGTGTTAGTTAAAACTAGTGTTTTGAATTTGTAAATCAAAAAAAGTGTGTAGCAGCCAATTAAGCAAGGAGCTCACTTTGTTTTCAATACTGAAGAACCTAGGGCATTCACAGGGCATTAGGTAAAACCAGTGTTTTAACATTGATTGTAAGTGAAAACAAGTGCATAATAGTGAACTAAACAAGTAACTGGCTTAGTTTTCAATACTCAATATCCTGTTGCATTCCCAAAGCATTGGATGTAACTAAGGTTTTGATAGTGATTGTAAGTGAAAACAAGTCCAGAGCAGCCATTAAAAAAGGAGCATGCTTAGTTTTCAAAAGTTTTGATGTTGTTTATTCATGCACTCTAAATGAAACCAGCATTTTCACATTGATAGTAAGTGAAAACTAGTGCACAGCAGCCCAATGAACAAGTAATTGGTTGAGTTTTCAGTACTGAATTACCTGGTGCATTCAAAGGGCATTATGTTAAACTTATGTTTTGATATTGATTGTAATTGAAAACAGGTATGAGGGAGTCAATTACATAAGTAAGTTTTTCAATTTCCTAAACTGAAAGACCCAACCGAGGTTTTGTCTTTGATTATAAGTGATAATAAGTATTTAGCAGCCAATTTAAAAATAACTTGCTTAGTTTTAAAAAGTGATGAATCTCACGTATTCACAGAGTGTTAGATTAAATCAGCCTTTTTAATTGGATTGTCAGTGAAAACATGTGTGAAGTAGCCAATTAAAGAAGTAATGTGCTTAGGTTTTTAATTGATGAGCTTAATGTATTCACAGAGTGATAGGTAAAAAAATGTATTTTGAAATTAATTGTAAGTGAAAACACTTGCATAGAAGCCAAGGAACCAAGAAATGTGCTACATTTCAATACTGAAGAATCAACTGCATTCACAGAGTGTTAGTTAAAATCAGGATTTTAACTTGATTGTAATTGAAATCAACTGCATAGCACCCAATTAAACAAGTAACCTGCTTAGTTTTTGAAAGGAAAACACACTGAGTCTTATATAAAAGAAATGTTTTCACCTTGATTGTAAGTTAAAACAAGTGCATAGCAGCCAATTAGACAAGAAACTGGCTTTGTTTTGAATAATGAAGGACCTTGTGCATTCCCAGAGCATTAGGTTATACTAGTGTTTTGATATTTCTTTTATGTAAAAGAAATGTGTAGGAGCCAATTAAACAAATAAATATTCTAATTTCCAAAATGGAAAGAGCTGGTGCACTCATAGAGTGTTAATTAAAACCATAGATGGCAATGATTGTAAGTGAACACAAGTGTGAAGCAGCCAATCAAAGTAACTTCCTTAGTTTTGAAAACTGTAAAACCTGGTGCATTGACTGAGCATTAGGTACAGCCTGTGTTTTCACATAGATTGCAAGTGAAAACAAGTGCATAGCAGCCAATTAAGCAAGTAATTTGCTTAGTTTCCAAAAGTGAAGAACCTGGTGTATTCAGAGAGCAATTGGCTTAACCCATGTTTTAACAATTATTGTAAGTGAAAACGTGCACAGCAGCTAATTAAACAAGTAACATACTTAGTTTTCAAAAGTTTCAATCTGGGTGTATTCACACAGTGTGATATATAACCAGTGTTTTGACATTGATTGCAAGTGAAAACAGCCAATTAAAAAGTATCTTGCTAAGGTTTCAAAACCAAAGATCCAGTGAATTCAGAAAGCAGTCAGTAAAACCAGTATTTTAACATGGATTGTAAGTGAAAACAAGTGTATAGCAGCCAATTAAACAACCTGCTAGTTTTCAAACATGAAGAACTTGCATTCACCGAGTGTGAGGCAAATCCAGTGTTTTCAAATTGAAAGATGTGAATAGTAGCCAATTTAGTAACTTAATTAGTTCTTAAAGTTGAGGAACCTGGTGCATTCACATAACATTAGTTTAAACCAGTGTTTAAAATGGATTGTATTTGAAAACAAGTGTATATCTGACAATTAATAAGCAAATTGCCTAGTTTTCAAAATGGAAGAACCTGGTGTTTCCACAGATTTTTAGGCAAAACTGGTTTTTGACATTGGTTGTAATTGAGGACAAGTGAATCACAGCCAATTAAAGTAACTTGGTTAGTTTTTAAAACTGAATAACTTGGTGCATTCACTGAGTGTTAGGTAAAACCAGGGTTTTGACATTGATTGTAAGAGAAAACAAGTGTGGCAGCCTATTAAACAAGCAACTTGCTTAGTTTTCAAACGTGTTGAACCTTGTGTCTTCACAGAATTTTAAATGAAAACAATGTTTACACTTTGATTGTGTGAAAACAATTGTGTAGTAGTGAATAAAACAAAAACTGGCTTTGTTTTCAATACTGAAGGACCTGGTGCATACACAGTTTATTAGAGTAAACTAGTGTTTTAACTTTGACTTTAAGTGAGAACAATGATGTAGCACCCAATTAAAGTAACTTGCCTAGTTTTTAAGCCTGAAGAATCTGGTGAATTCACAGATCATTAGGTAAAACCAGTGTTTTGACATTGATTGTGGTTGAAAACAAGTATGCAGCATCCAATTAAAGAAGTCACATTCTTAGCTTCCTAAACAGAAGTACCCACTACATTCAAACAGTGTTAGGTAAAAGTGGTATTTTGACATTGATTGTAAGTGAAAACAAGTGCATAACAGCCAATTAACATTTAACTAAAACAATGGTTTTCACATTGCTAGTACTTGAAAACAAGTGCATAGCAGCCAATTAAACAAGTAACCTGTTTAGTTTTCAAAACAGAAGAACCAGGTGCATTCAGAGTGTGATAGGTAAAACCAGTGTTTTGACATTGTAAGTGAAAAAAGTGTGAAGCACCCATTTAATGTAACTTTCCTGGTTTTCAATCCAGAAGAAACAGGTGCGTTCAGAGAGTGTTAAGTAAAACCTGTATTTTAACATTGATTTTAGTGAAAAAAAGTGTGAAGCAGTCAATTAAATTAACTTGCTTATTCTTTAACACTGAAGAATCAGGTGCATTCATGTAGTCTTAGGTAAAACCAGTGTTTGGACATTGATTGTAAATGAAGAGTGGTGCATAGCAGCAAATAAAACAAGTAAACTGTTTAGTTTTCAAAACTGAAGAACCAGGTGCATTCAGAGAGCATTAGGTAACACTAGGTTTGACATTTATTGTAGGTGAAAACAAGTGTGTAGCAACCAATTAAAGAAATTTGCTTTGTTTATAAAACTGAGGAAACTGGTGCATTCACTGGGTGTTAGGTAAATCAGTGTTTTGACATTGACTGTCGGTGAAAACTAGTGTGTAGCAGTCTTTTAAAGAAGTAACTTGCTGAGTTGCCTAATCCAAAGAACCCATTGCTTTCACAGAACATTAGGTAAAGCCAGTGTTTTGACATTGATTATAACTGAAAGCCAGTGTTGGGCAGTGACTACATCAAGTGCTGAATTTTCAAAACTGAAGAACTTGGTGTAATCACAGAGTGATAGTTAAAAACAGGGTTTTGACATTGTTTGTAAGTGAAAACTCGGGCATAGCAGCTAATTAAAGTAACTGGCTGAGTTTTCAAACCTGAAGAACCTGGTGAATTCACAGAGAATTAGGTAAAACCATTGATTTTACATTGATTGTAATTGAAAACAACTGCATAACAAACAATTAAACAATTAAGTTGCTTAGTTTTCAAAAGTGAAGAACCTGATGCATTCACAGAGCATTAGGTAAAATGAGTGATGTGACACTGATTGTGAAAACAGGTGGATAGCAGCCAATAAAACAAGTAACCTCTTTTGTTTTCAAAACTGAAGAATCAGGTGCATGCACAGAGCATTAGCTAAAACTTTTTTTTGACAATGATTGTAAGTGAAAACAAGTGCATAGCAGCCAATTAAAGAAGTACCTTGCTTAGTTTCCTAAACTGAAGAACCCAATGCTTTAACAGAGTGTTAGGTAAAATCAGTGTTTTCACAGTGATTGTAAGTGAAATCAAGTTGTAGCAGTCAATTAAACACATAACTTGCTTAGTTTTCAAAAGTGACAAAAGTGGTGTATTCTCAGAGTTTTAAATAAAGCAAGTGTTTTCATACTGATTGTAAGTGAAAGCAAGTGCATAGTAGCAAATTAAACAGGTGACTGGCTTAGCATTAAATCCTGAAAAACTGGTGCATTCACAGAGAATTAGGTAAAACTAGTGCTTTCATATTGATTGTATGTGAAAGCAAGTTCATAGCAGGCAATTTAAAAGTTGATTTGCTTAGGTTTCAAAAAGGAAGAACCATCTGCATTCACATATAGTTAGGTAAAACCAGTGTTTTGACATTGAATTTTTGTGAAAACAAGTGCATAGCTGCCAATAAAACAAGCAACCTGTTTCATTTTCAAAACTGAAGAACCAGGTGCATTCAGAGTGTGATAGGTAAAACCAGTGTTTTGACATTGATTGTAAGTGAAAAAACTGTGAAGCACCCATTCAATTTAACTTTCCTAGTTTTCAATCCAGAAGAAACAGATGCATTCAGAGTGTTAAGTACAACCTGCATTTAACATTGATTGTAAGTGAAAACAAGTGTGTAGCAGCCTATTCAATTAACTTGCTTATTCTTTAAAACTGAAGAATCTGGTGCATTCATGGAGTGTTAGGTAAAACCAGTGTTTGGACATTGATTGTGAGCAAAGAGTGGTGCATAGCAGCAAATAAAACAAGTAAACTTTTTAGGTTTCAAACTTGAAGAACCAGTTGCATTCAGAGAACATTGGGTAACACCAGTTTTGACATTGATTGTAGGTGAAAACAAGTGTGTAGCAGCCAATTAAAGAAATTTTCTTTCTTTATAAAACTTAGGAACCTGGTGTATTCACTGGGTGTTAGGTAAACCAGTGTTTTGACATTGACTGTCAGTGAAAACTAGTGTGTAGTAGCCATTTAAAGAAATAACTTGATTAGTTTCCTAAACAGAAGAACCCAATGCTTTCACAGAGTGTTAATTAAAACCAGTGTTTTGACATTGATTGTAACTGAAAACAAGTGCAGGGCAGTGAACTCATCAAGTAAGTGCTTAGTTTTCAAAACTGAAGAACTTGGGGCATTCACAGAGTGATAGTGAAAAACAGTGTTTTGACATTGTTTGTAAGTGAAAACATGGGCATAGCAGACAATTAAAGTAACTGGCTGAGTTTTTAAACCTGAAGAACCCGGTGAATTCACAGAGAATTCCATAAAACTATAGTTTTGACATTGATTGTAAGTGAAAACAAGTGTGTACTAGCCAATTAAATAAGTAACTTGTTTAGTTTTAAAAATAGAAGGACCTGGTGCATTCATATAGTGTTAGGTAAAAACACTCATTGCAAATTGATCATAAGTGAAGAGAAGTGCATAGAAGCTAATAAAACAAGTAAACTCTTTAGTTTTAAAAACTGAAGAACCAGGTGCATTCAGAGAGTGTTAGGTAAAACCAGTCTTTTGACATTGATTGTCAATGAAAACAAGAGTGTAGCAGCCAATTAAACTAATTTGCTTTGTTTTTAAACTGAGGAACCTGGTGCATTCACTGGGTGTTAGGTTAAACCAGTGTTTTGGCATTGATTGCAATTGAAATCAGGTGCATACCAGCCATTTAATGAATTCACTTGCTTAGTTTCCTAAAGAGAATAACCCACTGCTTTGAAAGAGCATTAGGTAAAACCAGTGGTTTGACACTGATTGGTAGTAAAAATGAGTGTGTAGTGCCAAATTAACTAGTAACTTGCTTAGTTTTCAAATCTAAAGAATGTTGTGCATTCACAGAAGATTAGGTAAAACCTGTGTTTTGACATTGATTGTTCCTGAAAACCATGTGTTTCAGTGAATTCAACAAGTAACTTGCTTAGTTTTCAAAAATGAGGACTCTGGTGCATTCACAGAGTGACTGTTAAAACCAGTGTTTTTGGCATTGATTTTAATTGAAAAGAAGTGCATAGCACTCAATTAAACAAGTAACCTGTTTAATTTCCTAAACTGAAGAACCAGGTGCATTCAGAGAGTGTTAGGAAAAAGGAGTGTTTTCAAATTGATTATCACAGAAAAAAAGTTTGTAGCAGCCAATTAAAAAAGTTACTGCTTTAGTTTTCAAAACTCAAGACCCTGGTGTATTCACAAATCATTTTGCAAAACTAATTTTTTAATATTAATTGTAATTTATGAAACTGCATTCCACACACTTTAAAAAGGAACTTGCTTACTTTTCAAAATTGAAGAGCTTGGTGCATTCAAAGAGTGATAGGTAAGACAAGTGTTTTGACATTGATTGCAAGTGAACACAAGTGCATAGTAGCCAATTACACAAGTAACTTGCTTATTTTTCAAAAAGTAAGAACATTTTGCTCTCACAGGGTGTTTGGTAAAACCAGTGTTTTGACATGATTGTAAGCGAAAACAAGTGTGTAGCAGCCAGTTAAACAAGAAATGTCCTTAGTTATTCAAAACTGAAGAATGTGGTGCATTCATGGAGTATTGGGTTAAACCAGTATTTTCACATTGATAGTAAGTTAAAGCAAGTGCTAAGTTGACAATTAAGCATGAAACTTGCAGTTTTCAAAACTGATCCATCTAGTGCACTCACCAAGCATTAGGTTAAATCAGTGTTTTGACATTGATTGTAAGAGAAAATAATTGGTGAGCAGCCAATGAAGCAAGTAATTTGCATAGTGTTCACAACTGAAGAACCTGGTGCACTCAAAGAGCATTAGGTTAAAATGATGTTTTGACATAAATTGTAAGTGCAAACAAGTGCAAAGCAGTCAATTAAACAAGTAACTTTCATAGTTTTCAAAAGTGATGGCCTTGTGTATTCACAGAGCATTATATAAAACTGGCATTTTTCAATTGATTGAAAGTGAAAAAAAGTGCATAGTAGCCAATTAAAGAGGTTACTTGCTTATTTTTAAAACTGAATGATCTGGTGCATTCACAGAGCATTAAGTAAAACCAATGTTTTGACATTGATTTTAAGTGAAACCAGTGTGTAGCAGCCATTAAAGAAGTTACTTGCTTAGTTTTCAATACTGAAAATTGTGGCGCATTCATGGAGCATTAGTTTAAATCACTGTTTTGGCATTGATTGTATGTTAAAACAAGTGCTAAGCAGTGAATTAAGCAAGAAACTTGCATAGTTTTCAAAACTGATGAATCTGGTGCATTCACCAAGCATTGGGTTAAATCAATGTTTTGACATTGATTGTAAGACAAAATAATTGGTAAGCTGACAATTATTCAAGTAACTTGCACAGTGTTCAAAAATGAAGAACCTGGTACTCTCAAAGAACATTAGGTTAAAACAGAGTTTTGACATAGATTGTAAGTGAAAACAAGTGCATAGTGGCAGTTAAAAAAAGTAACTTGCTTAGTTTTCAAAGCTGTAGAAACTGTTCCTTTCAAAAAGGGTTATGGAAACCCTGCATTTAGACATTGAGGGTATGTGAAGAGAAATGTGTAGCAGCCAATAAAGCAAGTAATTTCATGGTTTTCAAATGTGAAAGACAGGCTGATTTCATAGTGTTAGCTAAAACCAGGGTTTTGACATTGATTGTAAGGGAAAACAAGTGTGTAGCAGCCATTTTAATAAGGAATTTGCTTAGTTTTCAATAGTGGAAGGCAGGCTGCATTCATAGTCTGTTAGGGAAATCCTGTGATTGACATTTATTGTAAGGGAAAAAAAGTGTGTAGCAGCCAATAAAATAATTAACTTGTTTATTTTTCAAAACCTGAAGAACCAGGGGAACTAGAGTGTTAGGTAAGACTAGGGTATTGACATTAATTGTAAGTGAAAAACAGTGCATATCAGCCAACTAAACAACTAGCTTGCTTAGGTTTCAAATGTGATGAATCTGGTGTATTCATAGAAAGTTATATAATACTAGGGAGTTCACATTGATTGTAAGTGAAAAGAAGTGTGTAGCAGCAAGTTAAAGAAATGAATTCCTTAGTTTCCTAACTGAAGAACCCACTGCAATCACAGAGCATTAGGTAAAAACAGTGCTTTGACATTCATTGTAAGTGAAAACAAGTGTGTAGCTGCCAATTCAACAAGTTAATTGCTTACTTTGCAAAACTGATGAATCTGGTGCATTCACTGATCATTAGTTTAAATTAGTGTTTGGAAATTGTAAGTGAAAAGTGCATAGCAGTCAGGTAAGCAAGTAACTTGCATAGTTTTCAAAACTGAAGAACGTGGTGCATTCACAGAATATTATTTAAACCAGTTTTTTGACATTGATTGTAAGTGAAAACAAGTGCATAGAAGCCAACTAAACAAGTAATTTGCTTAATTGTCCAAACTGAAGGATCTGGTAAATTTAGAGAGGATTAGATAAAACAAGTGTTTTGACATTGTTTGTAAGTGAAAAATTGCGTGTAGGCACAATGAAATAAGTAAATTGTTTACTTTTCAAAACTAAAGAATAAGTTATATTCAGAGAGCATTCAGTAAATCCAGTTTTTGACATTAATTGTAGTAGAAAACAAGTGCGTAACCCCCAATTAAACAAGTAACTTACCTAGTTTTTGAAACTGAAGAACTTGGTTCATTCACAGAGGGTTAGATAAAACCAGTGTTTTGACATAGATTGTAAATGAAATGAAGTGGGTAGCAGGCAATAAAATGATTAAATAGTTTAGTTTTCTAAACTGAAAAAGCAGGTGCACTCAGAAAGCATTAGGTAAAACAGGGTTTTGACATTCTAAGTGAAAACAAGTACATAGCACCTGTTTTGGTCAGCCACAGGAGTATCTTTTGAAATATACCAAATATTGGTCGGTCTTTATAAAGGGTATTTATTTGGGTAGAAGCTTACAGTTACCAGGCCACAAAGCATAAATTTCTTCCCATACCAGAGTCCATGTCCTGGAGCAACATGGCTGCCGATGTCTCCAGGGTTCAGGCTTCCAGGTTCCTTTGTTCCCGGGGCTGCATTTCTCTCCGGGCTTAGCTTCTGTTTCCTTCGCGAGTTCAGCTGAAGACTATGAGACTCTCTGCATTGCGTCTATCCACAAGGCCAGCTGTAGCCTATCCGGTGATCGGCTCACTCCAACATCAGAACTGCTTTTCAAATCTCCTTCTCCAAATCTCCTCTCTCCTTCTCTCCAATCTCTGCTTCTACTTGAGACCACCCCCACCGAGGGGTGGGGCTCAACATCTCACTGACGTGGCAATTAATGCCCTACTCATAACTTAATCATGCCCAGATGAACAGATGAGCTTACAAACATAATCTAATTTATATTTTTGGAATTCATAATTAATTCAAACTCAAACCATTACACTCCACCCCCTGA
>PVKH010038693.1:0-11287 GCA_004027955.1 Chaetophractus vellerosus | reverse complement strand
ACCCCTGGGCGGCAAGGCAGGGCCAACGCCGCCGGGAGCCCCGTCCCTAGTCCCCCAGCCTCCCGCCGCCGCCCCCGCGGGCCTTCAGCCTCAGCGGCCAGCACCCGGCGCCGCGCGGCGGGGAAAGCGCGCGCTCCGCCCCCTCCCAGTCCGGCCAATGGGCGCCCGGGCCTCGCGCCGTCTGTCTCCGCCCCCGCCAGGGAAACTTGAAGTCAGAGAAAAGTTTGCACAGAGGCTGGAAGGGCGAGAGCGGTGCTCGCAGCCCTGCAGCCGGAGCAAGAAGATGAACCGCGCCGGGTCAGGGCCCCAGGCCGAGAGGACCTCGAGCCTCCCCCAGGGCTCCAAGAGCAGCCTCCGCGGCAGCAGCCAGTCCCTATAGCCTCCCGTACTGCCCGTGGCTGGGGAGAAGGGCGACCAGGGAGGGAGGAGGCTCGGGGCCACCTGCGCGCGCGGCCGCGCACCTGAGCCCTGTCCGCCCGCGAACTGGACCTGCGGGCTCTGCAAAGCTGGGATTCGTCTTTGAAGGAAGAAAAGCAAGACCAGCCTTGACTGACCCATACCACTGGTTCTCCAAGTTTTGGAAGCTGGCCGCCCTGAATCCAGTTCCGGAAAATTGGCAGCTAGTGAGTCCCGGCTCTGAGAAGGCAAAGGCTTGGCAAGCTCCGGACTGAGCCGGGCGAAGCTGAGGAGCAGCTTGGAGGCTTGTCCAGGGCATCTGAAGAGTGACCCTGGGGACCCACGGGGCTGCCATTGCCGTCACAGGTGAGATGGGGTTGGGGGCACTGGACAGAGAACCCGGAGGGAGGAGGCAGTGCACTCTCCAACTTGTCGTCCATAACTTGTTTTCGGTGAAGAGTTTTATTGACTCAGGTTCTGTCGGGAATAGCAATAGTGAGCCACTTTTCCCTTGAGATGGGTCTTGTTCATCTTGGCAGTATAGAGTGAGTTGGGTTGGGGGAAGGAGGAAGAGGGAACGACAGCATCAGCTTATAAATATTAATGTCCGTAGAGTGGTGCTGATGGGAGGACGTGGCGGGAGCCTGGAGATTTGGATCGCCGCAGTTGGTAAGTGGCGTCAATCCAGTGTAGACTCCAGTGGCCCCTCATGTCTCATCCGCATATTGTTTCTTGGACGCGGGTCTAACACCTTGCAAGTGCTCACCGCGCCTCTGTCTCTCTGCTCCTATCCCCAGACCCAGCCTCGCACCCCAGAGCTGCGCACGGCCTGCCACCGCCACCATGTCCATTCCCGGGGCCAATGCGTCCGCCTCCTTGTTCCCCGAACGGCTCAACAGCCCGGTGACCATCCCGGCGGTGATGTTCATCTTCGGGGTGGTGGGCAACCTGGTGGCCATCGTGGTGCTGTGCAAGTCGCGCAAAGAGCAGAAGGAGACGACCTTCTACACGCTGGTGTGCGGGCTGGCCGTCACCGACCTGTTGGGCACCTTGCTGGTGAGCCCGGTGACCATCGCCACGTACATGAAGGGCCAGTGGCCCGGGGGTGAGGCGCTGTGCGAGTACAGCACTTTCATCCTGCTCTTCTTCGGCCTGTCGGGCCTGAGCATCATCTGCGCCATGAGCATCGAGCGCTACCTGGCCATCAACCACGCCTACTTCTACAGCCACTATGTGGACAAGCGGCTGGCCGGCCTCACGCTCTTCGCCGTCTATGTGTCCAACGTGCTCTTCTGCGCGCTGCCCAACATGGGCCTAGGCAGCTCGCGGCTGCAGTACCCGGACACCTGGTGCTTCATCGACTGGACCACCAATGTGACGGCGCACGCCGCGTTCTCCTACATGTACGCGGGCTTCAGCTCCTTCCTCATCCTCGCCACCGTACTCTGCAACGTGCTTGTGTGCGGCGCGCTGCTCCGCATGCACCGCCAGTTCATGCGACGCACGTCGCTGGGCACCGAACAGAACCACGCGGCCGCCACCGCGGCCGCCGCGTCCTCCTCAGCCTGGCGGGGCAACGCGGCCTCAGCCTCCCCCGCCCTGCCGCGCCTCAGCGACTTTCGCCGCCGCCGGAGCTTCCGCCGCATCGCGGGCGCCGAGATCCAGATGGTCATCTTACTCATCGCCACCTCCCTGGTGGTGCTCATCTGCTCCATCCCGCTGGTGGTGAGTGACCGGGGCTGGGACCCCCGCTCGACGCTTTACCCATACCTTCCGCCCTCCATCCTCTCAGATTCCTTGGTGGTGAACTTGTCACTTCCAGGTCGGGGCGGGGATCCGCTACACCCAGCTTCCGAGGGCAGTCCCAATCCGATTTCCGCCCTGTCCCTACCGAGATTTAGCAGGTGCTTTTCCCCTACATCCGAGAGGTTCTTTCCCCGGAAGCCGGGTTTCCTTTCTGTGCCCAGTCAGCCCCTACCCTTGCTGCCTGACACGGGCCTTGAACCTTTGGGAAACACCCTGCTCCTCTCCGTGTCAGATACGGCGGGGAAACCACTGTCGTGTCACAGCCCGGTCCTCCACACTGTGAACGACGGAGGTTGAAATGTCAGAGGTAGCGATCTCCTTATAGTACACCGTTCCTTAGGAGGGTGGGATTTGGGGTGCTTTGACTTATGTAGAATTTTCGAATTTTAGAGCTAGAAAAGCTTTTAGATGCCTTTTTAGTCGAGTCTGACTCCCTCACTCTAGAGAGAATTGATAGGGGGCCGGAAAAGATAAGGGACTTGCTTAAACTAATGCAGCAGAAGCTGCGCTGTAAAGCTACGTTTCCTGCTCCTTACATCTCCATGCACATGTGGGTCCCAGCTGGTACACAGGGCATATTCAGCCTCAGGCCCCTTTGTTCTCTCTGGGGGACAGGAAAGCAGGGTTTCTCAGGGGGCTATTATGGACAGGATGGTGGACAGTGGGTATTGAATTTGAATTCTCAAATACCCTGAGGGGTACAGTACCCTTATGGAGAAACTGAGGTTTAAACCCAGTCTTATTTATTACCAAAGCTATATAACTGGTGGATGATACCTTAGGTTTCTCTGACTTCCAGACCTGCACATGTGATATTACATCATGTCTCCGTCCTACAACACTTCCAATTTTGGCCTTTGGATAGTGTGTCTGGTTGATCTTTGGTGCACCTCATTTTTAGGACAACACCTTCTTTAAAACTGCCCTTTTAAAAATATCATCAGCAATAAGATTCAAAACCTACCTGGTTCTCTGCTTTGCCTGGCTTTAAAACTGAATGCATCAGAAGCAGATGGGCAAACATAATTCTTTATCTAGAGTTTCTCTTGAAAGCAACTAGTACTGAGTTTTCCATCTCTCAAAACACTACATTCCTGGAAATTCAAAACTACCAACTCAAAAAGAGATGACTGTTCTTCCTTTTGCTGGTTGGGAGCCAAAAGAAAGTAAATTTAATGAGATTTTATTCCTTCCTTTCCCTTATTAATACTGGCCAGGGATCTTTATTATTAAATATATATATATATCTGATAAAATTGACTGTAAATGGAAGGAACTTAGAGGTGGAAGGAACTTAGAGGTGGCTGAGAGTCTGCATACAGTAGCTTCTTGCCAATTTTTATAAACAGAAGTGAATATAATTGGCCAGACGAGCCTTTAAAACCATTCCAGGACCCAGCATAATTTACAGAGTTAGTTACACTTGAGCCACATAAATATATTTTACTGTCTGAAATGGCACCTCAGAAGAAAGTGTGATTTTGGAAGAAACACCACAGCTCCTGCCGGGTCCCCGGTTCTCCGACCTCTGTCTTATGTTTTACAAAACAGTAAATGCCAACATGAGTGGTTGTTATTTACAGAACATCCACTTTAAGGAACTGAGGAATTAGAGCTAGAAGGGTAGCAACCTGCACATACTTAAATGTTTTTTTTTTATTTGAGATGTGCATGTAAAGCTATTGATTACTGCACAGTCACAGATGAAGTGTTTTCTTCCAGTAGCTAGAGAGGCATAAAAACTTTAAATTCATCTTATGGGCTGAAGTGATAGACCTGGCCCTAAGGTTTGAGGCCATTTATCAAAAATCTTTTGAAATTATTTGAGGAGCTAGAGGCAAGAAATTATAGAAGCTGTATTTGTGGCTTGCAAATTAACCACATTTTAACTAACAAAAAGTACTATCCACTCTGTGTAAATACATCTAGTAGATATTAAGGAATTTCATCCCAAAAACTGAAACTGGCTCAGCTAAGAAGTAAATCACATAGTCAAGCACTCTCATACTTTTCTAAGGAATAATTAGCTATAAAAGTAGTAGTGGCTCCATTTTAAGCCTTTCGTCTGGGTTACTAATAATCTATTTTCAAAATCAGTTTGATTGTAATTAGTGATAAGTAAGGGGGTCATTATACAACCTACCTATGCATAATTCAGCAATTACTCAAAGAATCAAAAGGAAAATGTATTCACAACCATAGTCTTCCTTAGCTTACTTTTATTCTTGTTTTTTTTTCATGTTTCTCATATTCATCTTGTAATTTAAGAGTAATGCTTCTGAACCCTTTGACATTTAAAGCACTTGGACCTATCTTCAGTTCCAAGGAAACTAATGAAGCATGCAATTTTAACTTTTATCAAATTAATTAGGTTGTTAATCCCATTTGAGGAAAATCAAACCCTTCAAATAATTTAAAATTCTTTAGAAACACTAATAGAACAACTATAGTTTACTTGGAATTCCAGAAAGTTTGACACAATATGTGAGGAAAAATGAGCAGCTACTGAAAAGCAGCCAGTTTTGGTTGAAAGCCTTTGGACACCAGGAAAGAAAAAAACTACAGTGCCCTTTCAAGGAAGTTTGATATTGAGTTTAGTATCAAAAGTAAAATTTAATTTGCCCTCCAAAATATACATGCCTCATAAATAGAACTAAGCTTGGAATGGGAATTTTAGACAAGCTGGAAAATTAGTTGTGGATATAAGGAACTGTGCTAAACCTGCACAATTCTGTGAAGAGGGGCATAATCAATAAACAAAGGTGTGAATAGAACCTACAAGGAACATCACAGAACAATTTATGCGGAGGTAGTTCTTGCCATTTTGTCCATTCTTCTATTTATAACCAGTCTTGGGTTTTTAAATACAGGAGAAGCTGAAGAAATGAAAGTCTACACTTAAGATAAATAAAAGGGATTACATGCTTTAGAAAGATGTAACCAAGACAGCTTTACACTGCCCCAATGTTAAAAGATGTAGCTAGATTAATTTCTGATGCCTAATTTTACACTTATGAATGCTAAGATAAAGGTTTAATCAAATATTTTGCCTCAGGGCTAAACAGTTACATTGAAGAATTTGGAAAGGTATTTTCTCCCATGCACAGGCTGTAACTGTTGAATGTTTTTTTTTCTTTCTTCTTACTCTAAAGCAGAAGTTCTTAACCTTTTTAGTTCCACGAACCCCTTTGCCAGTCAGGTGAAAACCACGGACTCCTTACTAAGTCCACACTTTACTGTGTGTTATTTAATAAATATATCACACCTGCACCAACACGTTGCCACAAGAAAGTTGTTTTTTTTTTTTCTGAATTTCAATTCAAGCTTACGGAACCCTTGTTAAGAAGCCCTGTTCTAAAGTAACAAATATTCATCTCTGTTAGGGGTAGGATGGCCAATTTGAATAATCTGCCTTGGGTTTAATTTATGTCCTTAGGAAAATAGCTTCCTGTGAGTGTTTATTTGGTTGCTTACTATAAACTAGTTGTTGCTGTAAAGCTTTCACCACTATTTCATCAGCAAAGGTTTGTAAGGGCAGATGGAAACTGTGTAAATAGATACTCTTTTGTTTATAGCGAGCAAACTGAAAGTGGGGTCATTAAAACACCACTGATGGAAATTCAGATGAGTAAAAAATCACATCCATAGGTATAAGAGTGATGCCGTAAGTTTAGGTAATATCACAACAGAACCTGGGCACCTGAGTATTTGATTACTTTTGCTAAAACTTAAAAATAGCAATTCCTAGAAGCATTTTTTTAGTCATAACATGAAATTGCAGGCCTAGTAGTAGTATCTTGAAGACTGAAGTGTAACACATAAAAGTAAGACATTTCCACACATCCGGCATCTCGTTTGGTTCTTGAAGAAGCCCTAGAAGGAATACAAAATAGGGCATGCTGGTTTTTCCCCCTCTCTGCACCTTAGTTTACTCAGCTGCAGATGAAGAATTTATATCATTCAGTAATTACTGAGTGACTATAGAGAAGTAAGGTTAATGCTCTTTCACCATGCTTTGCTAACCTGTCAAGACTTGGTTTTACTGGATATGTACTATCAAGAATTTTTCCCCAGAACTAAAGTGATTTTTTTTTTTAGTCTCCTAGTAGAATGTTGAAAGTTAGAGCTAAAAAAAAACAAACAAGAAAATTCAGAAATAAATTTTCAGTATTAGTGACCATATAGAGATTTACATAAATTGCCTACAATAAATGACCAGTTAGTGACCCAGAAGGAACAAGAACCAGGCTCTCTTATACTGCCACCCAATCAAGATCTATTTCCTCTAGTAGATCTTTTACTTAAAGATATTTTTTTGTTATTGAAAAAAAAGTCGTAAGAACTTCTAGTAACAGCTGTGTCAATTTTCAGCTTTTCACATGGCAGTTAGATAACTGAGCACACACAGAGCCCATTCCTTTTATGTGCTTGGAACAGAACAAGTAGCACATACAAATCCAATTCCAGGACCTTGTCGTTTATTGGAAAGCATTACTACTTTGACAGTCAGTTACTAAATCAGTCTAATCAGGATCTCAACATTCTTTTACAATTGGACACTCCCTGCCAACAGGTTATTCTTAAGCAGGAAGTACGTGTTTTTGATGCCGGATCATTAACCATACCCCACAGCTACCTCTGAGCTGGATATATCAACAAATTTCTTCAAATTATTGATATATTCCAAAGAGGCCAAGCTTCCATGTATGGGTTACAGAAAAGTAATGACAGCCAGCATATATGTTATATGCTGGGCACAGTACTAAGTGCTTTCATAATTTGTACATACATTTTAAGCAGCAGAGCCATGATTTGAATGGAGGTATGATTCCAAAGCCTGGGTGCTTACTTCTGCAACAGATTACCCTCCCTTCAGTCTTTCCCATCACCACACCTTTTTAATTTATCATTTTCTCCAAGTTGTGTTCCAATGCTGTACCTTTTATGCTCCTGAACACTAATCTCTAATCATCCTCAAGATTTTTAAAATATTATAATGTACATTCATCTTATTGATAAGCCACATAGCACAAATCTGCAGTTCCTAAGAAATAGACTAACTTTTAAAGTTGGAAGAGAGTATTTATATGGCTTGTATTTGTTGAATTCTTTGAAGGCGTTTATTTGCCCCCCTGACTCAGAGGTTCATTTTATCATTAACAGTACATCTCCCAACCTTGAAAACTGCCTGAACATGTTTATTCCATGAACATACAGAGCCTGTTAGACAAGAATTCTAGAAAAATGCTTTTACCTACCCACATGGCATTCAAGTACTGCTTTGGATATTCCATCTCAATCTGGGTTTTCTCCCTTTGGGAAGAGCAAATTAAGAAGCCTTTAAAGTGAAGCAGGAGTTATTTATTTATTTATTTTTTTGGTCAAACATTATGAAGTACATGGAATTAGGGGAGGTTTTCTTTTGTTTTGTTTTGTTTGCCTTTTTTTCTTTCCTACATGAAGTAATTCTCCATTGAGAATATGCTGTAAAGGAAAATTTATTTGTATTGATTCTTTTCAAATTATTTGACCTACTTTTGAGAACGTTTTTACCTGAATTTGGAATTTTGCTTTATATACTTATCCTTTTGCTACCCTGTGAATTCACCTTTACTAAAACAACATTAAATGACAAGGTTTAGTGGGTTGTACTAATTGTGACCTTCCCCCCCATGGAACTCTCAAATAGAGCATGTTTTTAGTACAGCCGCCTTTCATGCCCCTCTATAATAATCAAGATACAAGATAAATTCCTGCTGTGGATAAAGTGAGGCACAGAAATGATTCTTTCTTTGCCTTTCATCACCTTTGACACGAAAACCCCAGTATTAATTTTTTAAAAAAACACTCCAACTTTTCTAAAAGATCACCGAAATTTAAAATTAAATGCCAACTCCTAATGCATTCCTTTAAATAGCTACACATTTTCATTCCTTTTAAACTGTTCGAAAAATCTTCCTTCCAGTAGTAATCATGTTTCCTTGGAGGTTGTAGTGGAAGGAGCAACCAGCAACAAAACAATTCAATGTTAAGATCTCAGAAATGCAAAGTTCAGACTTAACCAAGATTGGCTTGGAGATGGCTGTGCAAACCACTCCTCAGCAAGGGCCTGTAGTAACCAAAACTCCTGAGTGGAGCAACACTGCCACCTGGAGGCACACAAGTTTGAACCAGACAAACCCTGGCATGGGTTTCTTCACAGGGCTTGATGCTTACAGGTTTAAATCCATCATTTCTTTTATCTGTAAGAATATAGTATGTGATGTGAATAAAATATAGCTTCCATGCTTTTTATTAATAATTGTATTGCTGAGAAATAATTCTTAAACAGAAAACCAGCCGGGTAGAACCAAAAAACAATATGGGGGGTATCTGGAGACCTGGATACCAACAGGGACTTTGGATGAGTTATTCAAAACCGCTGGGTCTCAATAACACGTTCTCTGAGGAAAGGTCCCTAGATTATGGTAACTGCTCAGAGCCCACTCCCAGCTAGCTGAGGAACTCAATATTAAGTTTATGGTAGGGAGGCATTTTGTTCTACCGGTTTTTGTAAAGGTGAAAAATCAGTCTTGCTTTGTCTTGATATTATTATTTATTCCAGTATATTTTATAAAAATATTTTAAGAGAAGACATACTATGCTAAATATAATATATATGCCGTTCGTTCTAGTTCATTCTTCATTTAACTGTCTTCCAGAGATCAAGGTTTTAACTTCACAATAGTTATACCCGTTTGACCTTTTTTTTTCCCAATGGCATTTAGAGGTCCATAATCTCTTACCCAAAACATTTAGGGCTAGACATGTTTTGAAATTCAGAATTTCTTGGATTTTAGAAAAATAATTTAGTAATGTACTGTATAAGATGTAATATCCTCATTAGGACTGGGACAATATCCCTTGGGTAAAATATAGGATTATTCACAGTAAGTGGAATAAATAAAGACTTTCAATAGCCTCACAGTCTATCCAGTTCAAGTTTTGCTGCCAAAATAACTTTAGGTCAGGTTTTGCAACCAAAGGAATTCTGAAAACAAAACAAAATAAATTAATAACAACAGCAAATGAACAACAACAAAAGTTTGCTAACAAGGGATTGTGGAACCTGTAGCTGATTAAGGTCTAAATTCCAGTTAAAGAACAACTAGAAATAGAGTTATACTTTTCCAGGAATAAATTTCATGTAAGTTAAATTTTGTAGATTAATGCAGTTTATTTCTTTAAACATTCTAAACTTACTTCTTTTAAACAAATTATTGTAAATCTTTCTAAAATATCCCTTACACATCCCTGGCTTTTAAAAAAAGAAAACACAGAATAAAATTTAACCCTTTCTTAGTGATTCATACACCATGAGTATATGTCCCCCAATAGGGATATTTGCTCTGAGTTATATGGCCAGCTATGCTTTTATGAGTTCTTCTTTCTTCTTTTTTATGGTTTTTAATGTATCCTCCTTGGCTATGAGACTCACCTATGACTTCCCCCTAACCTAAAATAATTAATAATGGCACAAAGATACCTGGCAAATATTAAAATCACTACTTTTTATAGGAAAAACATATGACATTTTAATATAAATAATCTTGCTGGAATTAGAAGATCTAGGCCCCAAGAAAATGTAATATTTTAAGAGTAAATATGAGAGTGTACCTTTAACAAGTGCTTTTCCTCTAATTGGAATAAAATGACAGTCTTCCTTTGGTTTACATAAATTCATGCTCTTTTCACTGAATCATTTAAGTTCCCAGAAGTTGGCATATCTTTTCATTCTTCCATGACTTGGCACATGGAGTTACCTCTATCTGAAATGTTATATCCTTCCTTCTAAATTTAGCATACTCCCACTCATCTATCAAAACTCAGTGCAAGCTTCATCCCTTCCAGGAAACAAATGGTTGAACTACTTACCTGTCTTCTGAATTATTCATTATTCTCTATCTTTGAGTTTATGATAGCTAATGCAACTTTTTGTCCCCATAATCAATCACAATGCCTACCACGTAGTAAATGCTTATTGTTAAATGATTAAATGCATGAAAGAATGTATGAGCAAATAAGTGATTATATTAAGAGCAAAGTTTTAACTGCCCATATAAGATTCCAAAATAGCAAATAAGTTTATTTATTGTTTGTTTTTTGCATTTGCTTCATTGTTTGTGCATTTGTTTCATTTTTGTGGGCCTGGCATGTGGTAGGCTGGCAGATACAGCTCTTGCCCTAAATAGCTCATATTCTGCACTAAATAGCTTATATTCTGTACTACAATGTAGTCATCCCTGCTGCTCTGTCCAGAGGGCTCTTTCAACTCTTGGCTGTTTATCGGCTCAAAGGAGGAAATGATTCTGATTAGAGGATCAGGGTGGATTTTCTGAGTGGCATTTGAACGCAAGACTTTAAAAATGAGCAAAAACACCAGGGAGCCTGTTTTAGTTTGCTTGGCTGCCAAAAGCAGATACCATAAAATGGGTTGGATTTTAAAAGTGGGAATTTATTAGGTTACAAGCTTACAGTTTCAAGGCTGAGAAAAATGTCCAAATCAAGGCATCAGACATTGCTTTCTCCCTGAAGACCAGGTGCCAGCAATCCTGAACTCCTCTGTCATATGACAAGGCACAGCATATGGTGGTGTCTGCTGATCTCTCCCATTTCTTCTGGGTCCCGTTGCTTTCAGCTTCTTGCTTCCATGGCTTTCTTTCTCTTTGAATTTCATTTTCCTATAAAGGACTCCAGTAAGAAGATTAAGATCCACTGTGGGCCACACCTTAACTGAAGTTACCTTATTGAAAGGCCCTTCAGTAGGTTTATACCCACAGGAATGGATTAACTTAAAAGAGTATGATTTCCTGGGGTACATACAGTTCCTAAACCACCACAGAGCCATTGAAGGGTTAGCAGCTGAGTAGCATAATCAGATCTGTGTTTTAGAAATAATCTTCTGATGGCAGTTTGGAAGATGGATCAGTTTATTGTCTGATGTAATAATCCAAGTGAAAATGCAGTGAAAGGGAATGGATTGGAAAAGGCTTTTGGTTAGAGAAACAATTGGAAACTAAAGTAAAAAAAGAAATTTAAAAAAAGA
>PVKH010038692.1:0-11298 GCA_004027955.1 Chaetophractus vellerosus | reverse complement strand
ATGGCTGAACAAAACAGAAAAATAAAAGTTATATGTGAAGATTTGGGGAAGTCTTAATGGCAAAATATACTGGAAAATATATGGTACCAATTATAAATTACATATTTAATAAAAATATTTTGAGAAAGCAATATAAATGTAACCCAGATAGATTAGTCCTTTGCATAGTGCTTTAATTTGCTAAATGCTGCAAAGCAATATACCAGAAATGTTTTTGATTTTACAATGGGATTTATTGGGTTAAAAGCTTACAGTTCTGGGGTTGTGAAAGTGTCTAAATCAAGGTATCATCAGGAGAAAGGCCATTGGAAATCTTGGAGTCTTCTGTCACATGGCAAGTCACATGGAAGCATCTGCTTTTCTTCAGGTTTAGTTGCTTCAGCTTCTGACTGCTCCATCTGTGGCTTCCTCTCTCTCACTTCCTCTCTGAGCTTCTGGGTTTCTTCTATCTGTCTTTGTGACCTTCTTTCTGTCTCTGCAGATTTTATTCCTCCTTTTATAAAAGACTACAGTAAGAGGATTAAGACTTCTCCTGGGCTATGACCTACTGGAGCAATCATACAAATGACCCTTAGCTGATCTGATCTAATCAAAGTGTTCACAAGAGGTTCAATATAAGAACATAATTTTCTGGAGTCCACAAAAAAGACTCAAACCAACACAAATAGAATAGCAAAATGATTCTTGGTAAGGTTACAGAAACATGAGCCATGTGAAATTCATTCTTTGGATAATTTGTGGAAAAGTTGTTGCATGAACAACTTTTGTTGAAGATGGTAATTCATAAAGAATGACAAGATAAAACTGAGGTGGTTAATTTTAAGAAATCAAGATTTTTATCATAAATTGGATCTTATAATACTTCATAAAGGAAAATGATAAAAATGTTCACTCTCAATTACCAAAGGCTGTGTAGAATTACAAAATAGTTTTTATAAAAACATAAGTGTTTCAATTTTGTTGCCCTTTGCTCTGAAGATAAGTGGCTATTTATTGTATGCTATCAAGTGTGTGTGTGTGTATATATATACATATATATATGTTTGAAAAGAATACAAATCAATTGATATATTCAAGTTAAGGTGGTCCTTTAACAACAAATGTGAACGTACTGAAGCTTTTTGAATAAAAATTTTGCTATAGAAAATATGTTTTAAAATGGTATAGAGAAATATATCCATCATTTTATTATTTTCTTGCCTAATTGATTTATCTTTCCAAATTGAAGCATATCATCTGTAAAACTATCTGTGCATTTAAAATATTGAAAATCTTAAAAAAAAGAAAATCTTAGCTATAAAATTTTCTAATTTTTTTTCTTCTAATAAAGAGTTTCAACCATTTTTACCCCACTGATAAACATTATATATTAAAAATTTACACCATCTGTCTTAGTCTGCCCAAAGGGTGCTGATGCAAAGTACCAGAAATCTATTGGCTTTTATAAAAGGTATTTGTTTAGGGTAAAAGCTTACAGTACCAAGGCCATGGAAAGTCCAACTCAAAGTACCATAAGAGGTACTTTCTCACCAAAGTCAGCTGCCATGTGTTGAAGCAAGATGGTGGCCAATTTTTTCCAGGTTTCAGACTTCCCCTCTGGGCTTCCTCTTCCTCCTGAGGCTCTGTGGGCCAAGCTTCTTCCCTTTCTCAGCTGCAGTCTGGCATAGAGCTTGTCTCTCAGGACTTCTTAAATCAGTCTCTGCTGTCTCCCAAGGTCAGCTGTAAGATATCAGGGAAATGGCCCATCTCTCCCTGGAACTTTAGCTGTTTGAGCCTTCTCCTATCTGTCACATGGCAAGATCAAAAATGACAAAGTTCTCTTCTTTGTGTCTTCTTGAGTGACTGTCCATGACTCAGCAAGAGGTTGGGGATGCAACCTAAGTCAAATCCAAAACCCTAATTTTAACAGGTAATCTAATCAAAGACATCCTGGTGAATTTGATGCAATTAAAGGGTATCACACCCAGAGGAATAGATTATCTTACAAACATAATCTTTCTTATTTGGAATTCATAAAATAATCTTACTGCCATACCATCTTTCGATAAATCAATCTAAAATTTGGGACTTAAGGCATTTCTGAATTCAGAGATTTTTAGATTTCATAAAGTTAGTATATATTTATACTATTATTGGAAACTCCCAGGAGAATTAGAAACTGTATCCCAAAGTTAATTACACTGCTTGTTGTAGAAAATGATAAAAATTCAATAAATAAAGATAATAAATGACCCCGTCTTAGCTGAGATTTAATCATCAAAAGAATTATGAGAAAATAATCATTTTTCAAAGGTTATTACATTTCTGAATTTACGGGCCTGTGAAAGAGAAATTTATCTGTAATTCCAAGCACATAGCAAGATAATTTATTTTTTAAAATGTTGACTTATAATGATCTACATTAAAAGTAATTTCATGACTGAGTACACAATTTTAATTTTATACATACCACAGATAAAATATTCCACATCAAAAATAAATTTGAAAGGAGAGGATGTGGCTCAAGCTGTTGAGTGCCTGCCTCCCACATGGGAAGTCCCGGTTTCAGTTTCCAATGCCTCCTAAAGAAGACAAAAAACAACAAGCAGACATTGAGCAAAAACAACAAGCAGACATTGAACAAAAACAATGAGCACACAATGAGCAGACAGCGAATAAAAACACAGAACAAGACAAGGTGCAAGCAACAAGCAGACAATGAGCAAAAAAAGACAAATAGCAGGGTGCAGATGTGGCTCAAGCAGTTGAACACCTGCCTCCCACTTGGGAGGTCCTGGGTTCAGTTCCCAGTGCCTCCTAGAGAAAAAAGAACAGGCAACAAGCAGAAAATGAGCACAATGAGCAGAGAAAACAACAAGCAAACAGATGAGGAAGCCATCTTAGTGGGGAGAATAAATTTGATGCTCTGAATTCTCTTCAAATTGCATAAATTATTTGCCTTTTACTAAATAATAATAATATTTGAGAGTATGTATCTGAACATAAGAACATTATTTATGTGCACTTTCCCCTTACAATATTTGTCTCATTCAGCTTTCTCCTGTCACTATTTAATATTGGAAATTATTTGCCTTGAATTTTTTGCTCTGCCAAATTTCACCCTAATTCATGAAGAAAATATCTCTAAGATTGAAAGCTTTATGAGGCAATTTTAACCAATCTACCATGGTGACCTTTTCAATATCCTATGTCTCGATTGAATAGCAATTCAATTCATTACCTAAGCCTAGTGTAAACATGGGGGATAAAGTTAATAAGAATGCATTGATTCAAATGTCACAAAACATATCCCAACATATTTCTTCAAAATAAATTAAAAAAATACATATAAAAGAATTGCTAAAGTTTGTCTTGCTTTTATTTAGGAATAGTTTATATAGTTTAACTGGGTGTATGTACATGTCTGGTGCATTTTTCTGCAAGTGATGTAAATACCTATCGTTGATTAAAAGTATATTAGAAATTCACATTTAAAGCTCTATCAATATAATTCAAATATGTGAACTAGAAACTTTCCAATATTTGAAATACATGATATCAATTTTTAAAGTGCATCATGTTGGGGCCGGCTGGATGGCCCAGTGGATAGGGTGCTGGCATACCACATGGGAGGCCCCGGGTTTGATTCCCGGGGACCTCTCATAGCAGGCAGACCACCTTGAGAATGGCAAGCTGCCATGGGCAGGCCAGAGCCGCCGTGGGCAGGGTAAAAAGCTGCCACAGACAGGGCAAAAGCCACCATGGGCAGGGCAGGTAGCCCATGAATGGAGCGCAGCCAGCCACCTGCGAACTGAGAGCCGGCCGTGAATGGAAGCAGAAGCCATCCACAAGTGGGGAAAGCCGCGCCTGCGCAGTGACCAGTCTTGGTGCATTGCCGCAATGGGGGGCAGGGAAGATATGTAATAAAATAAATAAATCTTTAAAATAAATAAATAAATAAAGTGCATCATGTTAATTCTAAACCCATCATCATAAATATTATATATTTCTTCTCATTTGCCATAACTGTTTCTATTCTTCAGGTAAGTAAGGTGTCATAGACTAATGATGAATTTGAGATGCAAAATGTATATATGAGTGGATAATCCAAATTAGTAAATCTTTTTCACCATGTAGGTATTTCAAGAAAAATCAAAGAACAATACAGATGATAAAGAGTTGAACATATAAAATCACAAATATTACATCATATCTGTTTGCAATATTTTTAATGCTTTTTTAGGATTACTGTTTTGGGGGAAAATGTCCTTGAGTTTTGGCAATTTGGATAGTCTGATATTCTTGGAAAGATTAATCATGATAAAGTGAGGCATTGGAGGTATGAAGTCATATCAGCAACCAATGTGTCTTGGAAGAGATAATCAAACTTCTACAGGCTAGGTAAATGCTGACAGAGCCTATTGTTGTAAAAACAACTTTCCAAATTATAAACTGCTTTCATAGGCTTTTATTTCATAATTATCTAGATTATCCCTATTGTTAATATTCTGTCAAGGACATGTTAAGTTACTGATGATTTGATATTCCAGCTTCTACAGAGCTATGTTCATACTAAACCCAGGATAGAATCAAGAGATCAAATGCATTGCAAAGAGAAAACTTTAGAAGTAGTATATTTTTTAGAAAACAATGTCATGTATTTTCATGATCTCTTATTGTTGTGCTATTTATAGAATGTGTGTGTTTTGGGTATTTAAATTGCACCAATTTTTCATCTCTTTACAAGGGGTTATTTGAATATTTATGCATTAATTATGTATCTATTGTTTTCCTTAAGGAATTTTACAGTCTAATAAAACTGCCACAGCCACAGCATTTATAGCTGAAATGAATAAAAAGTGGATATTAGCATTATTTTTTCATTCTAAAAATAAAGATAAGAACATTACAACTTAAAAAAAATTCTCTTCACCAACAAAACAAGCTTAAATTAAATGTGATCTTAATGTGACAAGATTCTCAAGTTTGCTGTGACAAACTTATCAAGATTTGTTCTAGAATCACTGAAGCTGAATTTCTGTAATCGCTTATGTAAAATAAGAAATAATTGTACAAATGTATAACCACACCCCCAATACTTCTTATGCTAAAATGAAAATTGAAACACTAAGATATGAGACATTAAAATGAATTTGGTACTTTTACTTCTTAAATCTTAAATATATCTTAAAACATTTCAACTGAGAAGCACATTGGAGTAGCAGAGTAAAGACCTCTGAAATTATGTTCCTCAAAAAAAGTGATAAGTAGACTGGCAAAAAATTTGTCTCAATAAACTTTCTTAGGACTCTGGAAATTTATAAAAAGAGCTGCATTTATTCAAGAAAAACTGAGGAATTTTAGTTACTGAAACACAAAGTTTAGTGAGCTTGGTGCTGTTTAAATTTACACTATTACATCCTCCTGTCCCAAGCTCCACAACATTCTGATGGAAAGGTTAGGTTTAATCTGTGCAGAATTGGTTAAAAACTTGCTTGTCTTTGGAAATGAATGAAATGAATAGAAATGGTGAAAGCAAATAATATGATTTCTAAATAGTAGCACTTACATATGCATATGATAGTGGTTTGTTTGTTTCTTTTGGAGTAATAAAAATGCTATAATATTGATTGAAGTGATGAATGCATAATTTGGTGATTGCATCAAATGCCATTAATTGTACGCTTTAGATAAATTATATGGCTTATGAACAAAAAATAATAGAGTGGACTGGGAAGAAAATCTACCAAATGTAGGATATTGACTATAGTTAGTAGTAATACTTTGGCAATGCTCTTTCACAATTTGCCACAAATGTTTTGCAACAATGCAAGGCATTGTAATGGGATGGTGTATGGGAAACCTGTATGATGTTATGCATGTTTGTTATGTAAGTTCACAACTTTTACTATACACTTATTGTTTATGTAAGTTTATGTATGAATGATATACTTCAAAAACTGTTTTTAAAATGAAAAAAATAAATTAAAAAACAGGAAATTATGGCCTGTACATGTGGAAATTTAGTCAACAGGAATAATTGCTGAAAAAGCCAGGTTTTGGATTTACTAGATGAATTTGAACAGCTTTTATGAATATATTTGAAGAAGGAAAAGAAACTATATCTAAAGATTTAAAGGAAAGTATGGGAACATTGTTTCAGCAAATAAGCAAGATCAGTAGATATAAATCTAAATGAAGATCCAAACAGAAATTATGGTGTTAAAAGTAAAATAACTGAAATTGGAGTTTCATTAGAGGGATTCGAAAGCAGGTTTTAACTTTCAGGAGAGTCAATAAAGTTGAGTTTAGGTCAGCTGAAATTATACAGTCTGAGGAACAAAAAGAAAATAATGAAGATAAGTGAGCAGAGCCTCAGAGACCTGTGGAACACCATCATTTGTACCAATATACACATGAGAGGAGAGAGAGAAAGGGAAAGAAAGAGTATTTAAAGAAACAATGGTTAACATTTCACAAATTTGATGAATAATGTTGATATACAAATCCAAGAAGCTCAATGAATACCAAGTAGGATAAACGCAAAGAGATCCATTTCTAGTCACATTGTATTAAAACTATTAATTTTCAAAGAGAAAATCTTGAAAGAAGCAAGAGAAAAAACAACTCATCACGTATATGAGACCCTTAATAAGAGTAACAGCTGATATCACTTAAGAAACAATGAAAACCATAAGGCAGTGAATGACATATTTCATGCTGAAAGATAAGACTTTGTATCAAGAACTTTATAGACAGGGCAAGCATCCTTTTATTGATGATGCTATCAAGAAATGAATTATCAAGGAATGAGAAGATGTAGAGGAACATTTAATACACAATGTTAAGTTTAATAAGCCAGTGTGAAAAGGCTACATAGTGTGTGATTCCAACTATTTGATACTCTGAAAAAGGCAAAGCTATAGAAACAGTAAAAATATCAGTGGTTACCAGGATTTAGATATAGACAGGAAGATTGAATAGGTGGAGCACAAGGAATTTTAGGGCAGTGAAACTATTCTATGTGATACTATATTGGAAGCGACATGACATGTATTTGTCAAAACCTGTAGAACTGTACAGCACAATGTGTGAACACTAATGTAAAGTGGGGATTTTACTTACAATAAAGTATCAATATTGGTTCAACCATTTTAACAAATGTACTACACTAATGCAAGACTTTAGAAACAGGAGAAACTGTGCGGTGGGAAAGGGCTATAATTATATAGGAACACTTAGTAGTTTCTGCTCAATTTTTATGTAAAAGTAAAACTGCCCTAAAAAATGAAGTCTATTAAAAATGAAGGAGAAAGAAAACATTTCCTGATAAGCAGGACCAGAAAATTAATTGCTACCTGAACTGGCTCTCAAGAAATACTAAAGGGAATTCTTCAGGATGAAATAGAAGGAAACTAGAGAGTAACTCAAATCCACACAAATAAATAAAAAGGAGGGGTATAAGGAAATACACAGGTAAACAAAAAGTATAAATGTATTTTTGTTTTTGGCTCTTCTCTTATTTGATTTAAGACAACTACATAAATTGATAATTGTAAAACTGTTGATAGGCTTACAGGGAGAATGTATTATAATAAGGACATAATTTGTAAGATAATATGGAGGAGAGGAGAGAGATTGGAACACTCTTGGAGAAATATTTCTTTTTTTTTTTTGAATCCTGAAAATTTATTATATGGAAGAGTATCAGATATTGATCCTTTGTTTTACAGCTCATGATAATTAGAAAATATACATTTTTAAGTGGAAGCCAAAAAAAAAAAGAATAATTACATATAATACGGATTACAGAGCTTTTTAAAAAATTTATACATGAGCAAAGCAATACTAAAAGCATATTTATTTGTCCACAATTAGTGATCATCACAATTTTCTGTTTAAAGCTGCAGCAACTCAAATCCTTGGAGAAATATTTCTGTATACTATTTGTGGTAGATTGAATTATGTATCCCAGTTTAGACTAGTTCTTGATTTTGAGCCACATTGATGTGGGTGCCAGCCCATTGTAAATAGGATCTCTTGAAGATCTTATTTAAGTTAAAGTTTGGCCTGACTGAATGTGGTACTTTCAATCCAGATTAATGAAGGCCTTATAATGAGAAAAAAAACTGGAACAAGAATGAGAGAAGCTCACAGGGAAGAGCTGGAACATAGACAAAAGAAAGGGTATCCCGATGTGACAGGAAAGCAAAGGAGCCTAGGACAGCCAGCCAGCCAGAATGTTACTGATCCTGGAGAGGAGGCAGTTCTTCTGCCCTGAATCTGTGAGTCAATAAATTCCTCTTGTTAAGTCAACCCATCCTGTGGTAATTGTTTTAGCAGCCTGGCAAACTGTTATACTACTAAAATTAAGTTGGTAGTTCATTGGAACTACATTGTTTTAGGGTAAGATATTAATTGTAATTCCCAGGGCAACGACTAAGAAAATAACTCAAAAATCTAGTGAAAGAAAGAAAAGGGGAATTAAAATGCCACACACTAGAGGATATCTATTTAGTGTAAAAGAAGGCAGTAAAGAAGGAATGGAGGAAAAAATGTAATCTTCTGCCTAATCTATGTACATCAATATTCACCATATTATATATCTTCACTTGTTTCATATTTATTAAAATAATCGATTAAATAAATTAATACATTGGCCAATTGAGTTCTACTAACTCTACCTATTGTCAACATAAAGGAAACTAATTTCATGACTTGTGCCCATTCAACTTTAATGTGTTTCTGCTAGCTTTGAAACACAGTTTACATTTTAATGATGTTTTTAATGGCAGTTAGCTAATGTTTGCTCTTTTCAAAATATTTTTGAAAAGGTATACTTCGATTTTCAGATAAATTTCTAAAAGTAGAATTACTGTGACATAAGGTTTATACAATTTACATTTTTTAGCTATTGCAAAATTCATCCTTCTTCAATTCCACCAATATGAAAATGTGTGCTTTTCTGAACAATCCACTTCACTATTGCATATTAATACAAAATTAATATTTTCCTAACTAGTTGATGAAAGTGGTATTTAGTTTATTGAATTATATTTCTTCCATTATATTTTATATTAAAAATTTTCCCAGATATTTAAACTACTTTTTCTGTACATTTTTCATTTCCTTCTAATGTTTAAGTGTAAAATATTAATCAGGTGAAATTTATCATATATAAAATATAGTTATAATATGCAGGCACAGTTTGAATAATAAAAATAACGAAAAGTATGTACCCTCAAACATCTAATAAGAAACAGTTAATTACTGTTACTTTGAAGATCCTATGTACATTTATCAAATTGTTTTTCTTCTCTATCTAGTTCCCCTCAGAGAGGCAATCAAAATCTTGCATAGTTTTTTCTTTTGCATTTTTATCACTCCATGCATTTTTAAATAATGCATTTTATAATTTTTGTGTTTAACCTTTATAAATATGAAATTAGGCTGGATCTATTAGTTTAGAGCCTACCTTTTAATTTTTTTAATGATTTATTTTATTTATTTATTCCCCCTGCCTTGTTGTTTTTGCCTTCACTGTCTTGCTCTCTGTGTCCATTCGCTGTGGGCTCTCTGTGTCTGCTTGTCTTCTCTTCTCGTCTTCTCTTTTAGGAGGCACTTAGGAACCAATCCTGGGATCTCCAATGTGGGAGAGAGGCACTCAACCACTTGAGCCACCTCAGCTCCCTGGTTTGTTGTGTCTATCCTTGTCTCTCCTCTTTGTCTTTTTTTGTTGCTCCAGCTCTCCGAGTGGGCCAGCATGCCGCCTGGGCCAGCATGCTGCTCAGGCCAGTTTGCTGTATGGGCCATAGAGCTTACCTTTTTGTTCAAATTTATGCTTATGAGATTAACCTATGTTGATGTGCATGGCTGTAATTTTTAATTTCATTGTTGTATACTGTATAATTATATTACAGATTTTATACATTATTTTGTTAATATATTTTGGCTTATATCCAAGTTTTTACAATTACAAGCAATATACTTAAATTTTTGCACATTTCCAACTGTGCATATACAAGAAAACACCTAAGTAAAAAAATCAGAAATTGAATATCAAATGTTAAAATATTTTTATTAAGTAATAAAATCTATTTTCCACAGTGTTCATCTATTTTACATTTCCACCAAAAGTATACAAGGTTATCCATTGATTCATATCTTTACCATTATTTAATATTTGTACAATAAGACTTTGAATGTGTACCTAATCTAATGTCTGCAAAATAGCATTTCATTATATAGCTTCAATTAAATTATTTTAAATAGTAATGAGCCTAAGCATATGTTATGATTAAATAGCTTTTCGTTGTTTATCTTTGGTGAAATTACTTTTTGTGACTTTTTAAAATTTCTTTTAGACAGATTTTTTCTTATTAATTCTTAATTGTTCTAAATATATTATGAATATTAATCTTATACCAATTACAATAGTGTAAGTAGCTTCTCACAGTTTGTGACTTTTTTACTCAATTTCCATATGATACCTTTTGATAAATAGAAGATTTTACATTTAATATTACCCTTTTTCTGTAAGTTTTATTTTTATTTTATTTATTTATTTATTTATTTTTAAAGATTTATTTATTTTATTACATATCTCCCCTCCCCCCCACTGCGGCAACACACCGAGAATGGTTACTGCGCAGGCGCGGCTTTCCGCGCTTGTGGGCGGTCTCTACGTCCGTTCACGGCCGGCGCTTGCTTCAGTTCGCGGGTGGCTGGCTGCGCTCCATCCGCGGGCCACCAGCCCTGCCCGTGGCGGCTCTTGCCCTGTCCGTGGCAGCTTCTTTCCCTGCCCACGGCGGCTCCGGCCCGCCCATGGCAGCTTGCCATTCTCAAGGCGGTCTGACCGCTAAGAGAGGTCCCCGGGAATTGAACCCGGGGCCTCCCATGTGGTATGCCGATGCCCTATCCACTGGGCTATCGAGCCGGCCCCTCTGTAAGTTTTACATACATGAGTGGAATAAATCCTTTTCTACCTCAAGGTTTTAAATATTTTCTATGAAATTTTCTTCAAGGTATTTCAAATTTTGCATCTTAGATCTATATCCTTAATCCATATGACAGTGATATTAATTTCTTCCACTAGGGGGGATATTTTTTTTTCCTCATGTAGGTGATTGTGACAGTTTGAAGCTGGGTGAACCTCAGAAGATCATGTCCTTCCAGCTAATCCACTCCTATGTATGTAGACCTATTATATATGTGACCTTTGATTAAATTACTTCAGTTAAGGACCTTTGATTAGATTGCATGACCCAGGGACCCAGGGTGAGTCCTAATCCTCTTAATGAAGTGCTTTATAAACAGAGA
>PVKH010038691.1:0-11288 GCA_004027955.1 Chaetophractus vellerosus | reverse complement strand
CTTGCCCTTGGGAAATGTACATGGCAGTATTAAGTGTTCGAGAAGCATGATATATACAACCTACAATCAAGTGTTCAGAAAACAGATTGATAGAATGATATGGCAAATGTGACAAAATGTTAAAATTGGAGGATGTGGGTATAAGGGAAAGCAGTTAGGGGTATGGTGGAGTTTTCTGTATGGAGTTTGTATTATTTTTGCAAATGTCCTATAAGTTTAAAAGTATTACAAAATATTTTTTTAAATCCAAAAATAAAAAGAACACATTTAGTGATACATCAGAAAGAATACTTCAAAACTATACACCCCTTAAATTCACCATCCTTTGAAATTATATCACTTCAAAAAGATACTTCAGGGGGGCCGGCCATAGCCCAGTGGATAGGGCGCTGGTTCACCACATGGGAGGCCCCGGGTTCGGTTCCCGGGGACCTCTCCAGGCGGGCAGACCACCTTGAGAATGGCAAGCCGCCATGGGCGGGGCAGAGCCACCGTGGGCAGGGCAAAAAGCTGCCACAGGCAGGGTAAAAAGCTGCCACGGGCAGGGCAAAGCTGCCACAGGCAGGGCAAGGCCACCATGGGCAGGGCAAGCCGTCCGGGAACGGAAGCAAAAAAAGCCGCCCGCAAACGGAAGCAAAAAAGCCGCCCACGAACGGAGCAGAGCCGCCCGCGCAGTGAGCTGACTCAGCATGTCGCCGCAACGAGGGGAGACAGAGCAGACACAGAAGAACACAGAAATGAACACAGAAAGAGCAAGCAGAAAGGGGGGGATATGTAACAACAACAAAAAAAGATACTTCAATATGATCCACATCTGCCATCACATCATTATAAAAAGAAAAGAATAAACAGGAAGAGATACACTGTCTTACAATATGAATTTATTGTGCTTAATTGAAATTCATAAAATACTAAAACAAATAATTTACATTTGAAATAAAATTGGACCACCAGAAAAAGGATTGTAATCAATACCTTGTCCAAATCAAAGGAATTTAAAGAACTGTTAACAAATTGTTCTTCTAAAGAAATTATGGTCAAATATAAACAGCTAATAGCCCAACATAATAAAACGTACACGTTTCTGTGGCTGTTTGGACAGTATGGGATACTAATTTATTCCAGTAAAAAACTACCTGACAAATTTTTGTGTCACACTAACAAATCTATCAACTAAAAATCTATGTGAGAAGGGGATTGTGGGAAGATGGCGTAAGACTAACAGGAAGAGCTCAATGCTCTCACAAAAACAACAGAGAAAGAGCCAAAAGCTGTCCAAGGGACCTACTTTGGGGGTCAGCAGACCAGGACAGCACTACACAACTCCCAGGAGGGTGAGGGATAGAGAGGAAGAAGCCAAAACAACAAGCGTGAGTTACCAAGTCCCCACGGTGGCCCGGAAGGGCTCCCCTCCCCCACCCCCAAGATATTAAGCTGGGGTAAAATCCCTGGCTCACTGCAGCCAACTGAGAGGGGAACAGACATCTTCCTTCCTGTCACCTATTTCAAGGGAAAAGAGAGAGGGAGTCAGGGGTGTTTTTCCTCGGTGAATTCGGCCAGCAGAGCCTGTTTTGAATGCCCGCTCTGGAGATCCAATACAGGAACTCAGGAAAGCCAAGAATGAAACACCTTCATGGGAAGGCGTGCTGACGAGCTCCATCTGCTGAACGGTCTGGAAAATGCATGGACAAAAACTGTTCTTGGTTCTCTCTGTATCCTTACCCCTGGGAGAAAATCTGCACCCCATTAGGGAATCCCTGGCCCAATTATGATAACTTAAACCAGGCAATTTTAAAGACTTAGAATAAGTTGAATCAAACATCAAAGAAGAGCTGTGGAAAAAAAAAAACAATAGGCAAGAGAGAAATTGGTCATCAGAGTAAATTTACCAATTCAGATGCCTAGATATCAGCAAAAAATTACAAGCCATACTAGGACACAGGAAGCGATGGCCCAGCCAAAGGAACTAACCAAATATTGTAAAGAGATACAGGATTTAAGACAATTAATCAGTGATAATCACACAATTCTCCTAAATGACTTCAAGGAATTTAAAGAAAATATGACTTAAAGAAATAAAAGATATTAAGAAGACACTGGGTGAGCATAAAGAACAATCTGAAAGCCTACAATGAAAAGTTACAGAACTTATGGGAGTGAAAGACATGATGGATGAAATTTAAAATACATCAGAAAAAAGAAAGTGAAAAAAAATACATTAGAGAAGCATATGTGGCTCAAGCAGTTGAGCTCCTGCCTCCCACATGGGATGTCCACCATTTGGTTCCCAGCGCAGCCTGAAGAAACAAAAACAAACAAGAGAAACAAATGAGAAAACCAACTCAGGGCAGCTGATGTGGCTCAGCGGTTAAGCACCGGCTTCCCACATAAGAGGTCCCAGGTTTAATCCCCAGCCCCGGTACCTCAAAAAAACCCCAAACAAACAAAATATTAGAGGCAGATTTGAATTTCTTGAAGACAGAATTAGTGATTTCCAAGACAGAACATCTGAACTGAAAAAGACAGGAGAAAAGAAAGAGAAGTGGAACAGCGTATCAGGGAATTGAATGACAATGTGAAATGCACAAACATTTGTGTTATCAGTGTCCCAGAAGGAGAAGAGAATGGAAAAGGGGCAGAAAAAATATCTGAGGAAATAATGACCAAAAACTTCCCAACCAATACCAATATCAGACAAAACAGATTTCAAATGCAAATGAAAGACATAAATATCAATATCCAAGAAGGACAACACACCCCAAACAGAATAAATCCAACAGACTTACCCCAAGACACCTACTATTCAGAATGATAAATATCAGAGATAAAGAGAGGATTCTGAAAGCAGCAAGAGAAAAGCAAACCATCACATACAAGGGAAACTCAAGATTAAGTGCCAACCTCTCATCAGAAACCATGGAAGAGAGAAGAAAGTGGTATGATGTATTTAAGGTACTAGAGAAAAACTGCCAGCCAAGAATCTGTATCCAGCAAAACTGTCTTTCAAAAATAAAGGTGAGTTCAAAGTCTTCACAGACAAACAAAAACTGATAGAATATGTTACCAAAAGACTAAAATTACAAGAGATACTAAGGGGAGTGCTGCAGCCTGAAAGGAAAAAACAAGGGTGAGAGATTTGGAGAAGAGTTTGGAAATGAAGAAGATTAAGAAGGGTAAACTAAAGGGTAAGAAGACAAACAACAGAATGATATGATAACAAAGAACCAGAGGACAAAATGGATGTAGTAAGTAATTCCTTTATAGTAATAACATTGAATGTTAATGGATTAAACTCCCCAATCAAAAGACATAGACAATGGATAAAAAATATATATGAGTCGTGTACATGTTGTCTACAAGAGACCCACCTCAGATGTAAGGACACAACCAGGTTAAAAGTGAAAGGATGGAAAAAGGTATTGCATGCAAATACTAACCAAAAAAGAGCTAGAATAGTGATACTAATATCAGACAAAACATATTTCAAATGCAAAACTGTTATAAGAGATGAAGAAGGTCATCATATATTAATAAAAGGGGCAATTCACCAAAAGAAATAACTATGCTAAATATTTATGCACCTAACCTGAAATCCCCAAGATACATGAGGGGCATACGCTGGCAAAACTGAAGGGTGAAATAGATGTCTTTCAATAATAGGTGGAGACTTCAATATACCACTCTCAGTATTTGGATAGAACATCGGAATAGAGATAATGAAAGAAACAGAGAACTTGAATAATATGATAGTGAACTAGACCTAACAGACATCTATAGAGCACTGCACCCCAAAACAGCAGGATATACTGTTTTTTCAAGTGCTCATGGAGCCTTCTCCAAGGCAGACCATATATTTGGTCACAAGACAAGCCTCAATAAATTTTAAAAGACTGAAATTATACAAAAACACTTTCTCTGATCATAATGGAATGAAGCTAGAAGTCAATGATGGATGGAAAAGGGGAAAACTCATAAATATATGGAGATTTAACAGCATTCTCTTAAATAATCAGTGGGTCAAAGAAGAAATTGCAAGAGAACTCAGCAAATATCTTGAGATGAATGAAAACGAGAACACAACCTATCAAAACCTATGGGATACATAAGGCAGGGCTACGAGGGTGTTATAGCCCTCAATCCTTACACTAAAAAAGAAAGAGCTAAAATTGAAGATTTCACTGCACACCTGGAAGAACTAGAAAAAGAATAGCAAACTAATTCCAAAGGAAGCAGAAGGAAAGAAATAGTAACGACCAGAGCAGAAATAAATGAAACTGAGAACAAAAAAACAGGAGAGAATCAACAAAACCAAAAGTTGGTTCTTTGAGATCAACAAAATCGACAAACCCTTAGCTAGACTGACAAAGAGAGAAGACACAAATAAATAAAATCATAAATGAGAGGGGAGACTTACCACTGACCCACAGAAAAAGGAGAGATCATAAGAGGATACTATGAACAACTGTATGCCCCAAAGCTAGACAATGTAGACAAGATGAACAAATTCCTAGAGACACACAAACCACCTACACTGACCCTAGAAGAAATAGACAACCTCAACAAACCAATCACAAGTGAAGAGAATGTAACAGTCATCAAAAACCTCCCAAAGATAAAAAGCCCAGGACCAGATGGCTTCACAGGTGAATTTACCAATTATTCAAAGACAATCTAATACCAATCATTTTCAAGCTCTTCCAAAACACTGAATAGGAAAGAATGCTACCAAACTCATTCTATGCTGCCAACATCACCCTAATACCAAAACCAGATAAAGCGAAGATGGAGGTGGCTCAAGGAATTAGGCACCTCCCTCCCACATGGGAGGTCTTGGGTTTGGTTCTGGTGCCTCCTAAAAGGAAGATGAGCACACAACAAACCGACACAGAGAGCAGACAGTGAGCATAAACAATGGGGGGGGGGGAGGGGACAAATAAAATAAATCTTTAAAAAAAAAAGATAAAGATCCTATGAAAAAAGAAAATTACCAACCAGTATCTCTAATGAATATAGATGCAAAAATCCTCGACAAAATACTAGCACACCAAATCCAAAAGCACATTAAAAGAATTATATACACCACAATCAGGTGGGTTTTATCCTAGGTATGCAAGGGTAGCTAAACACAAGAAAATCAATTAGTGTAATAAGCAACACTGATAAATTGAAGAAGAAAAATCATATGATCCTCTCAGTTGATGTAGAAAAGGCATTTGACAAAAGACAGCACCCTTTCTTGATGTAATAAAAACCCAACACTCCAAAAGATAGGAATAGAAGGAAGATTTCTCAATATGGTAAAGTGCATATATGAAAAACCTACAGCTAGCATTATACTCAGTGGTGAAAGACTGAAACCTTTCCTGCTGATATCAGGAACAAGACAATGGTACCCACTGTCACCATTGTTGTTCAATATTGTGCTAGAGGTTCTAGCTAGACCAATTAGGCTAGATAAAGAAATAAAAGGCACCCAAATAGCAAAGGAAGAAGTAAAACTTTCACTATTTGTTGATGATATGATCCTATATCTAGAATCTCCTGAAAATCCACAACAAAGCTACTAGAACTAAGAGACAAGATGAGCAAAGTGGAGGGATACATGATTAAAATGCAAAAATCAATAGTTTCTAAACACTATTGATGTGCAATCTAAGGAGGAAATCAGAAAAAATATTCCATTTATAATAGTGACTAAAACAATAACATATTTAGGAATAAACTTAACCAAGGACTAAAAGAACCTGTATTCAGGGAACCGGCTGTGGCTCAATTGGTAGGGCTCCAGTTTACCACATGGGAGGCCCCAGGTTCGGTTCCCGGGGCCTCCTGGAGCAGGCAGACCGACTCGAGCAGGCAAGCCGCCATGGGCAGGGCAAGCCACCGCGAGCAGGCAGGCTGCCACGCAGTGAGCTGACTCGGCGGGTCGCCGCAGAGGGGGAGACAAGCAGATACAGAAGAACGCAAAAATGAACACAGCAAGAACAAGCAGAAAGGGGGGGATATATAATAATTAATTAATTAATTAATTAATTTTTAAAAAAAGAACCTGTATTCAGAAATCTACAAAACATTGCTAAAAGAAACTGAAGAAGACTTAATAAATGGAAGAACATTTCGTGTTCATGGATTGGAAGACTAACTATTGTTAAGACGTCAATTCTATGGGAGTGGACGCGGCTCAAGCAGTTGAGTGCCTGCTTCCTACATGGGAAGTCCCAGGTTCGATCTCAGTGCCTCCTAAAAACAAAAAGCAAACAACAAGCAAACAAACAATTGAAAAAACCAACTCAGGGGAGCCAATGTAGCTCAGTGGTTGAGCACCATCTTTTCACATATGAGGTCTCGGGTTCAATCCCCAGCTCAAGTACCTCAAAAAAAAAAAAAAAAAAAAGATGTCAATTCTACCCAAACTGATTTACAGATTAAATGCAATCCCAATAAAAATCCCAATAGCCGTTTTTCACAGAAGTTAAAAAAAAACAATTATCAAATTAATTTGGAAGGGTAAGGGGTCCCAAATAGCCAAAAAGATCTTTAAAAAAAGAAGAACAAAGTTGGAGGGCTCTCACTTCCAGACTTTAAAGTATATTACTTAGCTACAGTGGTAAAAACAGCATAGTACTGGCATAAAGACAGACACATTACCAATGGAACCAAATTGAGAACTCAGAAAACAGACCCTCACATCTATAGTCAAGTGATTTTGACAAGGTGGTCAAGCCCTCCCAGCAGGGCCAGAACAGTCTATTCAACAAATGGTGCTGGGAGAACTGGATAGCCATATCAAAAGAAAGAAAGAAGGTCCCTATCTCATTATACGAAAATTAACTGAAAATGGATCAAGAACCTAAACATAAAAGTGATAACCATAAAACTCCTAGAAGAAAATGTAGGAAAATATCTTCAAGATGTTGTGGTAGGCAGTAGTTTCTTAAACCTTACACCCGAAGCACAAACAACAAAAGGAGAAATAGATAAAGGGACCTCCTCAAAATTAAACACTTTTGCACCTCAAAGGACTTTGTCAAAAGGGTGAAAAGGCAGCCAACTTAAAAAGCCGACTATTTAGCAATCACATATATGATAAGCATTTAATGTCCATGATATACAAAGAGATCATACAACTCAACAATGAAAAGACAAACTACCCAATTAAAAAGTGGGCAAAAGACTTGAAAAGAATATTGTCCAAAGAAGAAATACAAATGGCAAAGAAATGCATGAAAAAAATGTTCAATGTCACTAGTGATTAGGGAAATGCAAATAAAACTACAATGAGATATCATTTCACACCTATTAGGCTGGCCGCTATTAAAAAGTCGGAAAACTATAAATGTTGGAGGGGATGTGGAGAGATAGGAATGCTTATTCACTGTTGGTGGGAATATAGAATGGTATAGCCACTGTAGAGGACTGTTTGGCAGTTCCTAAGGAAGTTGCCTACAGACTTGCCATGTGACCCAGCAATACCATTACTAGGTATATACCCAGATGAACTGAGAGCAGAGACACGAACAGACATCTGCACACTGATATCACAGCAACATTATTCATGATTGCCAAAGTTGGAGACAACCCAGGTGTCCATCAACTGATGAATGGATAAACAAATTATGGTGTAAACACCTGATGGAATATCATGCAGCAGTAAGAAGAAATGAAGTCGTGAAGCATATGGCAACATGGATGAACCTGGAGGACATTATGTTGAGTGAAGCAAGCCAGACACAAAAGAACAAATACTGTATGATTGCGCTATTATGAACTAAATATATTGCACAAACTCATGGAGTTAATAATTAGAATATAGGTCACCAGAAAATAGAAGGAAGGTAAGGAATGGAAAGTTGAGGGTTAATCTCTGCAGAATTAGTAAAAAGGTTGTTTGTCTTTGAAAATGAATAGAAACGGTTAAAGCATATCATGGTGTTTGTAACTAGCAGTGCTATTGTATAGGTATGACTGGTTGAAAGGGAAAGTCTAAGGTCATGTGTATTACTAAAAGGAAAGCTAAAAACTGTAACATGGGACTGAATAAGATAGTAAAACCTCATGTAAAACACGAATTTGAGTGATATCGCATATATAAGAGTGCCTTTACAAAACATAAATACAAATGTACTAAAGAGAAGGAAAAAGAAAAGCGGCTATGTATGGCAGGGAAGCATAGAGACATTGAGAGGTAACAAGATTTGTTTGATTTTGTTTATTATTATTGGAATAATAAAAGTGCTCTAAGAATGACTGAAGTGATGAATACACAAATATGTGATTACAACAAATACCACTGATTGCATACTTTGGATGGATTTATGCTTTATTAATATGTATCAATAAAATTGATTTGTTAAAAAAAATCCATGTGAAAAAACACTGAACTATAGACCTTAAAGAGGTGATTTTGTGGCATGTGAATTATATCTTAATAAAGCTGTTTAAAAAATCCAACAAAACTAAAGGTACACAAAGGAACTTGCAGGGATGATGATGAAAATGTCTTATATCTTGATTTGGGTGATAGTTACATGGTATATAAGTTTATCAAGTGTTCTAAAATAAATATCCAATATCTTGAGTAAAGTTGGAGAACTAACAGCATAGATTTTCTCTGGGTTTTAAAATTATTTTCAAAGTTTTATATTCATAGATGTTATTTCTCATATTTACAAATATGATAATGAATTTTTTAAAATGGAAAACCAAAGTCAAATTTATAGCAACATGAATAGGCCATATTCTTAGGTATCAAGCAATTTTTTATAGTTCAACACATGAACTAAGTTGATTCCAATTGATTCAGCAATTATGTAAAGTAAAATTCCTGAATTATGATAAATTATGTATATAACTACCAATCACATATTTTATAATTTAAAGTTGATATCAATATTGAATCTTATCTTGCAAACAACCAGCCTCCTACCCTTCAGATTCTTCAGTCTTTTCTCCACCATTACGAGTAGTACAATTTTCACTTTCTGAAGAACAATTCCTTGTGGAAGCCATACTATGTCTTCCTTAAATGCAGAAACAAACACATACAAAAAAAAAAAAAAAGAAGAAGAAGAGGAGTTAGCATTTCTAGCTAAGAGTGGATTTTCATTTCTTGAATGGTAACACTCTAAATTCATGGTTTCCAAGACGAAAGTACTTGTCATGTGGCATTTTCCTTAAATACTTCTAAAGATACATGGAAGAAAGTCAAAGAAAGAATAAAAGACTGCTAATGCTACAAACCAAATATTTCAAAATCTATTGATACCGTGCAGACAAGGAAGGGCCAAATGTTCAAAAGCCAACATAGTTCCTTCTTCCTGATGCAAATTAGTTATCAATACTCCAATTGCTGCTGAGATTAAAATAACTCACTACTCTCTGAAGATTCCTAAAACCAGTTATTATTTCCAGTATAATTGCAGAAAACTTCTCTTCTACCTTGCCACTGTGTCATTTGAAGCTACTGTTGACAGCAGTAAAGGGTAGCTGTAAAAAAGATTATAGAAAGAGAAACAAGATACTCTCACTAAAAAGAGAAGCAAATGGTATAGGATGAATTCCTTTAAAATAAAGTAAAAGAATACTCACAGTAAATAAAAATATCTGAAATAACTAGGTCAAGAGATTAGAGTACAAAATTTCATTATAACAGTTTTTTGGGGTTTTTTTAGTAATAGTTTTTGACCTATATACTAAAACTAAAAATTAAAAAATATAGCAAAGACAGATTATAATTTTTAAGCCTAAAATATAAATACTTACAGATTTATTTTATTACTGTTTATATTAGTCTCTAAACAAAGTAAGAAAAGCTGATTGGAATGTATGCTATTTTGTAGAATTAGCATTAAGAACAAGCAATGCATTTTGTTTAAAGCCTTACCTGTTTTGGAAACTGCATCTTGACCAACTGGAGCCTCCTGAAATTCTCCCTGACTGTCAAGTAGTGAGGATTTGATATACGTTGCTAAAGTTTCAACATGACTCTCTCCAGTAGCCATGATGGGATTATACTGGTTGTCAACAGGTGAGGTTCCACTGATTTTCAATTCTTCAAACCTTTTTGCACACTATCATAATATATAAGAAAAGAAATGGAGGTCTTTGTTGGGCTTTTTTAAAATTTATTTTTCATTTTTATTTTATTTTGAGGTTTGGGGGCCAGGGATTGAACTCGGAAGCTTAAATGTGGGAAGCCAGTGCCTAATTACTGAGCCACATCGGGTCAACTGAGTTGGTTTTTTCATTTGTTTGCTTGTTGTTTGTTTGTTTTGTTTTTAGGAGGCACTGGGAACCGAACCCAAGACCTCCCATGTGAGAAGCAGGTGCTCAACTGCTTGAGCCACATCCACTCCCCTTGGTTTTTTTTTTTTTAAGGAGGTGCCTGGGATTGAACCCGGGACCTCATACATGCGAAGCAGGCACTCAATCATTGAGCTACACCTGCTCCCCATGGTGGGCTTTTTAAAGAAAACATTAGAAGATACTTTCCTGCTTTCTATTTGAAGATATTTGTTAATAATCATTTGTGTAAATGAACATTAATCTGTTTGGGTAACATTTAGCAAATTAACACATTTTTCAAAACAAAGAAGCCCCTGGGTCTTTTAATAATACAGCATAGAATTTTTCTTACTCTCTTTAATCCAAAGGCATAATGTGTTTATGCTATTGTAGAAAAATTATAAGTATCATTATCAGCCATATTTTCCTATGGTCAGTACATATTACATGTTAACAATTTTAATAACTCAGTTTAAAAATTGGCTTTTATTCTAAGATTAACAGAGTTTCCATCAGGAATAAGACCAAATTCTAACTTTCTATGGAAAGCAAAACAAGCAGCATCTGATTTGTGACATTAGACTCTCTTTATTAAAATAATGAGAGCTTTGTTTTCAGTGATGGCGAATATTCACAAAACGAATTACAGTAACATTTCATGGCCATGCATTTGGAAAGTTTGCTTTAGCACAGTGTTTTCCATTAACCTATCAGAGGGTCATGAAACCCACTTAGAGAGTCCAGATTAGCAATTTTAAAAAAAGAAATAGAATAAAATAGATTATAAAATATTAAGAGTTCATTAAGGGGGCCGGCCGTATAGCCCAGTGGATAAGAGCGCCGATATACCACATGGGAGGCCCCGGGTTCGGTTCCCGGGGACCTCTCCTACTGGGCAGACCGCCTTGAGAAGGACAAGCCGCCATGGGCGGGCAGAGCCGCCGTGGGCAAGGCAAAATGCTGCCACAGACAGGGCAAAGCCGCCACGGGCAGGGCAGGTCGCC
>PVKH010038690.1:0-11279 GCA_004027955.1 Chaetophractus vellerosus | reverse complement strand
TTCCCAAATTTAATGAAAGACATGAATATACACATCCAAGATGCTCAACAAACTCCAAACAGGATAAACCCCAATAGGCTGAACTGCAACATATTATAATCCAAGTGTCAAATGCCAAAGATAAAGAGAGCTGCAAGAGAGAAGCAACATGTCAGATATAAGGGAGCCTCAATAAGATTAACTGCCAATTTCTCATCAGAAACTATGAGGCAAGATAGCAGTGAGATGACATACTTAAAGTGATAAATGGGAAAAAATGGCAATGAAAAATTCTCTATCCAGCAAAACTGTCTTACAAAAATGAGGGAGAGATTTCACACAAATGCTATGCAGGCAAATCTTTCCCACCCTATATGTACATGGCTGAGTTTTTTAACCTAAGCCCTTGTTTAAGTGCTAGGCAGACTTTATCCATAATGTGCATGAATAATTCCTCAAATCCCACCCTTGAGTATTAGATACAATCAGAGTTACCATGAATTGAAGCACCTGGGTGTACCATGCCCCAAAATTCTGAAAAATTCCAAGGGCAATAAAAATTAAAAAAAAAAAATTTCTTAGCATAGTGTCTAGCAAACTGTAGGCCCTTAGGAAATGTTAATTTTACCTTTATGAGTGATAATAAACAACAATAGCAAAAGCAACATAGCTAACATTTATTTAATAATAACTAACATGTATTGAGTGCTTACTGTTGGCAAGGCCTGCTTTTAGACCCTTTTACTTCATAACTCCATAATCTCTACCACAATCCTGTGAGATATATATCTATTTATTATTTGTTTTAACAAACACTTATATAGCACTAGCTATGGGCCAGGCACTATTTTACAAATATTTACTCATTTAATCCTCATGTAACAATCTTATAAATTATCTATCACTATCCCTATTTTACAAAGGATGCAACTGAGACATAAGAAGATTAAATAACTTGCACAAGGCTACACAGCTAAGAAAGAACAGAACTAGGATTCAAACAAGAGCTGTCTAGCTCCAAGGTCAATGCATTTCTACAGCATCCAAAGTCCATACTTTTAACCATTATCTCATTTTGAAGATAACAAATTTGAAATTTGAAGAAGTTTAGAAACTTCCCAAGCTCATATAGCTATAGGTAGCAGAACTATGACTTAAACAAGAGTCTAGTAGATACCAAAGCAGGTACCCTCAACTTCAACATCACATTACTTTCTGCTGTACCAGGCATTTTACATATATCACCTCAAGTTCTCCCAATAACCTTAAGTGGTGTATTATTATATTCATATTATATTATTAAATGTGTGAAAACTGAGGCCCAAAGTGGCTAAATGTCTTACCCAAAGTCATATAACTCCTAAGATTCAAATCTAGGACTTCTTAATCCAGAACCCATGTTCTTTCTACCACTCCATGGTCCTCTCTCGGTATAGTGGCATGATCCTATTAGGGTCTATGAGAACAAGAGAGTTCAGGTGAACACAAGTATCTCCCATTCCAGGTTCCCATGATACCCATGCTGCCAAGAAATCCTTCTGCAGACCCCCTCCCCCTATTCCTCATGCCATGGGAAGATCACTGTGGAAGGAAATCCCACAGCTGTTCATGTAGAAGGCCTCTTCCATCTCCTAGGCCTTTGTCCAATGCTAGAAAATGAAGAGAAGACGCCAAAAGCACCAGGCAGGTATTTTGTGTCCTGACTCAGAACACTAGTCTCAAGGACCATGAGTACTGAAAAAGAGGCAATGGCACAATTTTAAACTAAGTAGTAGGACAAAGAGCACTGGCCTAGGAATACTAAAACTTGAGTAACAGCCTTAAACCTGCTACAGATGAACAATGTAATTTATGGCAAATCATGCTCCTGCTTCTCTATACCTCCGTTTCTCTTATCTGTAAAATAAAGGGATTGGGTTTGATCCACAGAGTCCTAGGATTCCTTGGAAGGGCCTTAGGGTCTACTATAGAGGGAATGGGTGGAGGTGCAAGCTCTTTTAAGCAGAGCAGCTTCACTTTCATTTGTTATATGAATTGGAATTCCTCACAGATTTCATTTGAACAAAAGAGATGCACTTCCAAAAATAGTTTTAAACCACTGAACTGAATAGTTTTTAAGGTTCAGCTCAGGTCTAAATTCCTATAATCCATATAGTACTTTGCAAAGTAGTAAAATTGAAAAGAAAATGACTGACTGGTTGGTCTGTCAATGACTTTTCTGTCAATGTTCAAACTCCAAGCTCCCTGGCAGCTTGGAGGAGAGAGGACAGGAAATGGGAGATGGAGCAGACATGAGGACAGACACTCATGCCCTGGGCACACACCAGACTACATTTCCCAGATCTCTTGAATCTGGGTGTGACCATGTGACTATCACCAAGTAAACATTAACATCAGTTATGTCTGTGACCTCCAGGCCAAGACAGTTAAGAGAAGGTATGCCTTAACCATGCCAGTTGCAGAGGATACAGTGGAGGACTTAGAGGCTCTAATGGATGATAGGGCCACTAGATAGAATAAACCTGAGTCCTTCAGTGACTACATGGAGCAGAAACACCATTCCTCATACAGACCAACGTTGAACTGGGACATAAACAAGAATAAAACTTCATCGGGGGAGCGGAGGTGGCTCAAGCAATTGGGCACATCCCTCCCACATGGGAGGTCCTAGGTTTGATTGCTGGAGCCGCCTTAAAAAAAAAAAAAAAGCTTCATCAGTAATGATCCATTGAGATTTGGGGGTTGCTGGACTGCCTTGACTTATTAAAGAGAGGAACAGGAACATGACACTGAACAAAGAGAATAAACTGACAAGTAACCATGGACACAAAGCAGATGCAAGTCTATGGATAGAAAGAAATGGCAGGAGGCATGAATACAGCCATCTCTGTCCTACATATGACAGACAACCTGCATTATATGGCCTAATATTGTTTGTCAGATTGTATTTTTCAAAGATAAGCACAACTATATCTTCCATCTCACATGTCCTTCAACAATGTAATCTTAACACTCCTCCCACTGAAAAGTGGGATCCATGTCCCCTCCCCTTGTATCTGGGTGGGCTTTTCAGTGCTTTAACAGCAAAGTAATGCTTTGTGATTTCAAGGCTGGTTGTAAACAGTGATGTGGTTTCTACCTTGTTTGCCAGAACACTATGCTTGAAGCCCTAAGTCACCATGTAAGAAGTCCAACTATTCTGAGGCCACCATGCTTGGAGAAAGCCCAGACCCCATGGAGAGGTCACATGTAGGTGATCTGGTTGGCAGCCTCAACTGGGATCCTAGCCAACACGCAGGATGAAACACCAGACATGTGAGCGAAAACACCTCCAGATGGTTCCTCCAGCTGTCTACTCTTCCCAGCTGAAACCACAAACATTATGGAGCAGATACAAGCCATCTCTCCCAGTCTCTGTCCAAATTCCTGACCCACAGAATCTGCGAACACAGTAAATTTAGGGATGGTTTTGGGGTGGTTTGTTACACATCAATGGAAATTAGAGCACTCCAATTTCAGGTATACATATTTTACCTTTAAGTATTGAAACCATAATTGAGGTATGTCTCTACTAACTGCCTGGGGTCATTGGCCACATGAGCAAATCTCAAAGTGCCAGCTTTCTGCTTACAGTCTCACATATTTATATCTGCATTTTCTTCTAACTTATAATAAAAATGGAATTCCACCCAAAAATGTTAACTTAATATCAATAAACCATTGTACCTTTTTAAAATGCATGTTTTTAGAAGCTTCTTAAAAAGAAATAAATACCTAAGGAATATTTTGTCATCTTTCCCAATAATCTATTATTTTCTCATATCAAGGACCAGGGTTTTGGACTCAAACTTCATGTTTGTTCAAATGGAAGTGGCCACCTTGGTAGTCCTTTAGTAAATCAGGTAAATACTCTGTGTTCCAGCCCCAAGTACTCACCCAGCTATTTGACTAAGTTAAAGGAAAGTCCTAATTTACTAGTCAAACTTCTGGTACTCCCAACTTCTGTTTCTTTTATCCAGAGCAAAATGATGTAGTAGGAAGACACAAGCACCAGAAAAAAATTTCACTGTTATACAAAGGGCACAGAATCTAGCTAACTCATGTTGAACCCCTGCCTCTGTCATTTAATACTTGTGTGAATGGGGGCAAGACACCTAACTTCCCTAAGTTTTATTTTTTTCATCTACAGCAAATAATAACACTGATTTCACAGGTTCTTTTTAAGGATAAAATGACCTCACATTTCTAAATCACCTTACAAAGTGCCTTGTGTTCAATATTGATTATTATTTCCCTTCCTTATCTTTCTGTACACATGGAGATAAATAGCCTTACAGAATGTAATGCTGCTGAAAGTGTCTATATCCTGCTTTTTCTCAGAAAGAAGTGTTTCTCTGCCTTCCCCTCTCTCTTGTTTAGACTTGACCTGGTGATCTTATTTGTAGTTGCAAAATTACATATTAGTTCTGTACTCAATCCTCTTAGCAAACATCTAGAAAGAGACAAACAGCAACAGAATTACAAAATGCTTCTGTTATTGAAAATAAACATTCATTGTTAAATGAAATGTAAAAATAAAGCTCTTTATGTTTTCAAATAAATTGATTGAAAACAGTTGCATTACAGTCTTAGAGCAGTAGTAGCCACACTGCTCTTACGAAGTAAAGACTGGCTTCTAACTTCCCCAGATGCTGAAAACTAGGAGAAGAGACATGGAACCTTGGAACAGTTAAGATAAAAAAAAATTTAATTGGGAGAAGAAATTTAAAATACAAGCAACAAATGAGCTAGTTTACTAAGACAAAAGAGAGAAATGATAATTAGTTTTTTACTGCCATGGTCCCCAAATAAAATAGAATAAAAATATTTATTACACAATCAAGCTCAGGGCATTGAGCTTAGAATCACATGATTACATCTTATTTTACGCCTAAAGTACAGTGCAGACTTCCAGGAACTCATTAATATCTGCAAAGATAATGAGTAAAAAGTTTCTCACCCAACCTGTACCCCATCTGCCAAGTACCCACCATCCCCCATAGATAATCACTGTTATTGGTATCCTGTGTATCCTTCCAATTTTTTTCTGCATTTTCCAAAAACTTCTAATGAATTTCTTTAGAATAGTTTTTGATTTGCAATTTTGAAAATTACTAAGAGTGTACAAAGAGCTCCCATGTATCCCATACCCAGTTTCTCTTATTATTAATATCTTGCATTAGTATTTGTAACCATTATAAACTAAAATCCACACTTCAAATTTTCTTTGTTTTTACCTAATGCTCTTTTTCTGTTACAGTATCCCATCTGCAATGTTATATTACATTTAGTCTTCATGTCTCCTGAGACTCCTTTGACTGTGACCATTTCTCAGGCTTGCCTTGTTTTTTACGACTGACAGTTTTGAGGAGTACCAGTCAGGGATTTTTGTAGAATTTCCCACAACTGGGATATGTCTAATATTTTTCTCATTATTGGACTAAGGTTATGGATTTGGGGGAGGAAGACCACAGAAGTAAAGTGCCATTCTTATCACATCATATCAGGGTATCTATGTACTATCAACATGTCTTATCACTGTTGATATTAATCTTGATGTTCCCGGCTGAGGGAGTGTTTGCCTGGTTTCTCTCCTGTAAAGTTACTCTTTCCCCTCCTCTTTCTACACTGTACTCTTTGGAAGGAAGTCACTGCGCACAGCCCACACTTGAGAAGTGGGGAGTTATGACACACTTCCTTGAGGATGTAGTAGTTACATAAATTATTTGGAATCCTACTGCAAGGGAGATTTGTCCATTCTCCTCATTTATTCAATAATTATTTATATCAGTATGGACTCACTGATATTCATTTTACACTGGGGGTTATAACCCAATATTCATTTATTTATTTTGTTGCTCAAATTGTTTCAGTTGACTCCTATGTCCATGTGACATCCTCCCATCACTGGTGGGCTTGGTTTGGGTTGGGTTGGGATGGGTTGCGTTTGGTTTGGTTTATAAGCACTCCTTTACTTTCTGGTACTACAAGATGCTCTAGGCTCACCTTGTATATTTCCTGCCCCCAGTTCTAGAATCAGTTTATCCAAGGAGACCTGGGTCCTTTCATTGGACAGTGGAAGAACTCTGGGCACTTTGTATGCTCCTTGCTACTGGGGTGTCATTGCTTCTAGGCCTTCCCAGATAATAGGGCAAGGAAATGCATGTGTACATAATAACGTGTATATACTACTCATATCTATAAATATTTCTATATATCTCCATCCATATCTAAATTAAGCTAACCATGAGTTCATACTGACATCTTAAACACAAATAATTACCATATGGATGGTTCTAGTCTCCACTCCTTGCTTATCTGTACCTCCCACGATCTACCAACATTTACGTAATTCAATTCCAGTATTCATGCATAGTAATTTTTTAATTAAAACTCATACATTCATGGAAACATTATCAACTAGAATATAGTATCTATGTAGAGTTTCTTTTGCCTTTAGGCTTAAGAATTAAGAACTTCACTCATTTCCAAAGTTACTTAGGTCAGCAACTTTTCCCCCCACCTCCTTTAGTAGGATCATTTCACACATGTGTAATACAGTTAGTTTGTGCCGTCACATTTTGCATTCCATCCTGGGATCCCTCTACCTCCAATGATTTTTTTTAATTTGCATGCATTAAGGTTCACTCTTTGTGCCATGAAGTTCTATGGGTTTTGACAAATGCATTGAGACATGTAGCCACCATGACAGTATCATACATAATAATTTCACTGCCTGAAAAATTTCTCTAACCCTCCCTCACCCTCAAACCCCAGGCAGTCACTGATCTGTGTATTCCCTCTATAGTGTTGCCTTTTCCAGAACATCACATAAATGGAATCATATAGTGTATAGTCCTTCCAGATTGGGTTCTTTGACTTAGCGATTTGCATTTAAAATTCTGTTTATCACTGATAAGTATTCCATTGTATAAATGTATCACAGCTTGCTTCTCTACTCACCTTTGAAGGGCATCTTGATTGCTTCCAGTTTGGGGCAATTCTGAATAACACATTTTTGTTCAAGCTTGTGTGTGAACATAAGTTTTCAAATCAGTTGGGTAAATACACAGGAGGGCAATTGCTAGATTGCATGGTAAGACTATGTTTAGCTTTATAAGAAACTGCCAAACTGTCTTCCAAAGTGACTGTACTATATAGCACTGCCACTAGCAATGAGTGAGAGTTCCAGTTGTTCCATATCTTCACCAGCAAATGGTATGGTCAGTTTTTGTTTTGTGTTGTGTTGTTTTATTTAGCCATTCTAATGATAACTCATTGCTGTTTTAATTTGCATTTCTCTAGTGACAAATGATGCTGAGAATCTTTTATATGCTTATTTGCCATTTGCATATCTTCTTTGGTAACGTGTCTGTTCAGATATTTTGTTCATTATCGGGTTGTTTGTTTATTTTTTTAGAGAAGTTGTTGATTTACAGAAAAATCAGGCAGAAAATACAGATTTCCCATATTGCTGAGTTTTAAGAGCCATTTGTATATTTTGGATATAAGTCATTCATCAGATATGTGTTCTGCAAATATTTTCTCCTAGTTTGTGACTATTCATTTTATTCCATTAATAGTGTTTTTGCTGAGCAGAAGGTTTTATTTTTAATGAAATCCAACTTATCAATGTTTTCTTTAATGGATTATGCTTTTGATGTTGTATCTAAAAATTTACCACTAAACCCAAGGTCATGTAGATTTTCTCCTATGCTTTCTTCCAGAAGTTTTATAATTTTGCATTTTACAGTTAGGTTTGTGATCCATTTTCAGTTAATTTTTGTGAAAGGTGTAAGGTCTGCATCTAGGTTCATTTTCTGCATATGGACTTTCAATTGTCCCAGGATAATTTGTTGAAAAGACCATTTTTCTTCCAGGGGTTTTTATGCTATAAAAGCAAATATGAATATATTAATCTTTATTTTTTAACACAAATGGTAGCATTATATCTTCACTGTTCCGTATTTTTCTCTTTTCATTTCATGTAATGAGCGATCTTTCTCATACACAGAGCTTCCTCTTTCTACTTAGTTTTCACTGGTGCACAGGTGTCACCAGTTATGCAAAATTTCTTGTACATTACCTCTGACTCCAGTCCTTTCTTCTCCTCTCAGAAAGCACATCAAATCAGTGCCACTATGTACTCAGACTCTGCTCTATTTTAGGGTATTTTTTACATAAATGAATCACAAATTTATATCTACAGTCCAGATCTGTCTTCTGTACTGTATACCTGAATAGCCAACTGTCTATAATAAGCCCAAGACATAACTCCTGATCTTCCCCCTAAAATGAGGTCCTTATCCATTATAGCTTATATCAGGATGAAAGCTAGAAACCCAAGCATTGTCTGACACTTTCTCTCCTCTATGCATGATGTGGGCACCCATCAGCAAGTCCTCTTGCTTCTATTCTAGTTCTCTAGCACATCCATCCCCTCCTCATCTCCTCCAATACTACCATTCTTATCCAAGCCACCATCATCTCTTACTAGCAACTGCATAGCTTCCTAACTTGTCTTCCTGAATCTACTTTGGCCTCTGCCAATCCATTCTACAGCCAAAGTCATCTTTTTAAAACAAAAATTCAATCACATCATCAATCTTCTCCAATGATCTCCCCACTCCCAAACTTAAAATCTATCAATGACTTCTCATTGCCGTTGGGCTTAAGACTAGAATTCTTAGTATTGCCATCCAGACCCCACATGCTCTGGCCCCTGCCCATCCATCCAACTTCACCTTGCTCAATCTCCACCTTGCTCTCTGTACACCATCCTTCTTTCAAATCTTCGAACATATCATGCTCCCTCCCACCACAACATACTTGCACATTCTGTCCCCACAGTCTTGAACACCCTTATTCCCATTCTTTACCTAGCTGACTTCTAGTCATCCTTCAGATATCACCTTACGGGTTACCTCCCCAGGAAGACTTCAGTGACACACACTTCCCACCTCCGCCTGGGCTTTTCATGGCATTCTGTTCCCTTCCTTCACAGTATTTATCTGTTTCTATTTACACATTTGTGAGGCTATTTTGTTAATATCTGTCTCTCCCACTGGATTGTAAGCTCTGTGACCATGTCTGCTTTTGCTCATCATTGTAGCTACAGAGCCTGGCATAGGGCCTAGCATATAGCAAAGATTTAATAAATATTTTTAAACAAAAGAATGAATAAATTAATAAATCTATGCTATTTTATTAACAGTAATGAATTTCATATGGCACACCTCATAGTTGATTGTGATATATCAAAGTGCTGTGACACTGAACTTGAGAATCACTGTTATAAGAAGATAAAAGTTCCTCATCAAGGAGGCAATTCAGTAAAAGGATCATCTAAATAATGATGGTGATGATGATGATGATAACAGCTAACATTTATCAAGTTTTTACCACATGCCAGTGAAGATAAATACTTTATATACAATATTTCAATGAATTCTTGGAAAAATCCTTTAAAGGGAATACTATCACTATTCTCATTTACCTGATGAAAAAACTAAGTCACAGAGAAGTTAAATGACTTGATCAAAGACACAAAACTAGGACAATGATGCCTAAATCAGGCTCACTAACCTGTCCCCTGACTGAAACCACCATGTACCCATAAGAGTCACTAAGAAGGTTAATATCATGGGCTGAGAGGTCCACTGCAGAGGCCAGTGCTGTGAGCTGGGAACAACAGACAGTTAACCAGGCACAGGGCCATAATGTTCTCTGTCCATGGTGCTAATGGTTTTACATACAGTCTCCCATAGTATTGGAGGCTGAGAGTGCCCTAGGAAACATGGTCTAGAAATCCCTGAGTGATTCTTTAGGAAGACTTGTGCTCTCAATAAAATATACTGAGACATATTATATGTAAAATAATTATCAAAACTGGCATGTCGTAAGAATTAAATAAATTTTAGGTATTATTGTTATCATTATTTGAATGATGTTTTTACAGAATTGCCTCCTTGATGAGAAGCCTTTATTTTCTACATCAGTGATTACCAAATTCAATGTCCCAGCACTTTGATGTATCACACTGAGCTGTGAAGTTGTGTCATATGCAATTTGTTACTCAAAATAAAGTAAAATAAAATAAAATACCAGACATTCATTAGTGTACTCATTAATTTACTAAAAAAAAAATGTATTAAGTCTCCACTATATGATAGGTTCTATGTTTCTCTGAAGCTACAAGAATGAGCAAAAACAGACTTGGCTCTTGATTCACAGAGTTTACAGTCCAGTGTAAGAGACAGATATTGACAAAATAATCACACAAATAATTGCAAAACTAGAAAATTAAAGATATGTACTGTAAGGAAAAGAAACCTGGTCCCATGACAAAACCTGACCAGTTTAGGTTGCCCTGGGATAAGGCCACCTGGCTGAAAAAGACATAGGAGCTCAGAGAGGAACACTCAGAAGATGAGAGAGGAAGCTACAGATGAAGCAGCCAGAAGCTGAAAGCAACAGAGCCCAGAGGAGAAGGCAGACACCAGAAGATGACGCCATTTGCCTTCCCATGAGACAGAAGAGTACAGGATCGTGCACAGCCAGGCTTCAGGGAAAGAGCATCGCCTGATGATGCCTTGATTTGGACATTTTTCTCAGCCTTGGAACTGTAAAATTGCAAGCCAATAAACCCCCATTGTAAAAGCTAACCCATTTCTGGTATATTGCTTTCAGCAGCTTTTAGCAAATTAAAACACTAGGGAAGGTTACTGTCACCACCTATTCTAAAATTTGGGTCCTTTCCCATAGGTATCACCCTGGATCAGGTGAGTTCATCTAAAATCAATTTTCTTAGACCTATATAGATAAGTGAAAATTTTCCTAAAGTAGCATGATCTAAAACCAAATTTGGCTAAAACCAATTTACTCTTCTATCACATATGAATCATGAATTTCACAAATATGAATTTTACATGAGTGATACTATTATGGAAAGTTATCATTAAATAAAATGGCCATCAGGTAAATTGATTTTAGAATAATTCGTTTAGACAAATTTGGGGAATCTAAGCCCAATCTCCAGAAGTTGATAAAGTAGATGAGGTACGTAATGGTTTGAGTTTGATTTAATTATGAATTCCAAAAATATAAGTTAGATTATGTTTGTAAGCTCATCTGTTCATCTGGGCATGATTAAGTTATGAGTAGGGCGTTAATTGCCACGTCAGTGAGACGTTGAGCCCCACCCCTCGGTGGGGGTGGACTCAAGTAGAAGCAGAGATTAGAGAGAAGCAGAGAGGAGATTT
>PVKH010038689.1:0-11288 GCA_004027955.1 Chaetophractus vellerosus | reverse complement strand
GTGATTTTTCTCTAAATCTACAACTTCTCTAATAAAAATGTAAACAACAAACAAAGAAGAGGAGGAAGAATGGTGGTTGGTTCTTTCCCAGTTCACCTTTGGACATCCTGCTGAACATAGCCACTGTGGTGTCTTGTCCCCTCAGGTTAATGACCCTGCTCTGAGGGGAGGCAACCTTTTCCCAAACCAGCTGCCTGGAATGGATATGATTAAGCAGGAGGGAGATGCTTCACGGGTAAGAAACAGCAAAGAAATACGTGAATACAGTAGTAAAGTGAGCCATGAATATTTTATAGACCAAAGAAGACATAAGATACATTGTCAACCAGTAGGTTTAAAGATAGTTTTTAAAGCTTGTGATTTTTTTCAAAAATATCTTCTCATTTCATCTGCTATACAGTGATTTTGTATGCACAGTTATTTCTTTAAGCTCATTTTAACTGACCTGAAGGTGACATATGAATTAAGCACACTAATTTTGCCCTAGAGTGAGATTAGAGTTATATTTTGGCCCTGTGTTTGCATTGAGCAACCTTTGGGTGTAGCAAAGAATTAGTCATGTTAGAGCAAACTTTGATTTATTTTTGCTTTTTCTGACTCATGTTATATTTTAAGGAAGAGGAAGAGGAATTAGCTTATAATTGCTGTCTTCCTTATTTAAGTCTATGTTTATTCTTTCTAAGTGTTTTCTACACTTTATTGTTTAGGCAACAATCTTGTGTATCTTTTATATTATTTGCTTATTACCTTAACTACTTGTTCTAAGGAGACTGATGTTACTATGTTCAACCAAACCTTGAAACAATAGAATAATTAGTGGTTAGAACCCAACTGGGTCATGCGCCCAACAGCTCATTTATTGCAGGGAAGGTGCTCTGAGCAGTTTGATACAGAGCTGGGTAAGTAGTACTCTGTGGCCGTTTTAGGATATGGGATATAACCCTTAGCAATAGACAGCTCTCTTTTTAAAAGCTCTTTCTGCCTCTTGAACAGTTTGTTAATATTACCATTCAAGCTTAGAAAATAGTTTAAATTTAATTCAGATTTTAATAACATATTATGTTAGCGTTCTGAATGTGGTTTCCCTTATTTTAAAGAACCACTGTCCCGGATGGCGGAGATGTTGACTGTGTATGGGCGTCCATAGATGTTATCTGTATATGCCCAGATGGTATAAAGCTCATGTGCCCAAATGCACAGAAGCTCATTTAAATGGATTATATGCTGACATAGTAGCAAAACAGAAAATGGAATATATTGCATATTGACCATGTGTTTAGACTCTTTATGTGCCATGGATAGAGGTTGGAAATGCCCTGTGGCTATCCATCCAGAACAGGGGTTCTTAGCCAGGGTCCACAGAACCCCAGGGGAACCGTGGAAAGATTTCAGGCGGTCCATGAGCTTGAATTGAAAAAATCAATTTATCTTTATTTTCTGTGACCTCTGATGTTGAATGTCATAAAACTATCTGCCACTACATTCTGAGAAGGGGTCCTTGGTTTTCACCTGGCTGGCAAAGGGGTCCATGGAACAGAAAAGGTTAAGAACCCCTGATCCATAAACACCCTTGGGGCTAGAGGCCATCCTGTTCTCTCTTCCACTGGGTCTGTACAGATAGTGACCACATCAGTAACTGATGGCTTATGTGCAAAAAGGAGAGGCTTGCCACCTGGGGTTCATTTCCCAGTGGAGTGATGACATTAAATGATCATTAGGCTCCCACAGAGGACAACCCATTTTAACCCAGAAGTGCCAGGAAACTTAACCTCTGAGCCCTTCATATCTCTATGGGGGAAAAAATACTTGTGGGAAGCCAGGATCACATTTCCCTCCCTGAGTCCACCACAACAAACTCTGGACCTTCACTTCCTCCCCCTTCAGTGTGTGGCTGTGGCGGTCTAGGCCAGCTCTAGCAGAGCAGGCACCCAGGAAGGCCAACTTGTAGGAGTAGCCCTGCAGAATCCCGGCCAGGCCAGCAGCCCTGCCTTCCATTCCTGTTCTTCCAAGAGCCGCAGGAATAGACTTGCCTTATATCCTTATTCCTTGGACATCTTTATCCCTTTGGACATTACTTCCAAAAAGAAAAGACTTGCCTGCCATTAAGCAGAACATCAGATGGTCCCATATTCTGCCTTATTAAAATGTTTCAAAAGCAATGCTTTATTAGGTTATCTCATTTAGTCCATATCACAGCCATATGGTATAACTTCTTTTGAGAGTTTAAGTGACTTATCCAAGGTCCCGTGGTACCAAGAAGTGGACATAGGTAGGCTGACCCCAGAATGTGCATTCCACCCCCTGCACTCTACTGCCCACCCTCCTCCAAGGGAACAGAGTTCTTTTGAGAGTTTTCTAAGGGTTTTATTCAGATAACAATGGAATAAGGCCAAAAAGGAGTAAAGTATTTCCTTCCTTGGTGCCATTCCCTTTTCTCTTTTTACTTAGATCCTGAAGGGAAGAGAAAGATGTTCACAAATACTAGTGGGCCAGACAGTAAAGATTCGGCTGTGAGGAATAGGAAACAAAACACTTTTTGTTCTCTAATGTACCAGGGATTGTGCCAGGTCCTCCATATATATTTCAGTCTCCCCAGCATTTTCAGCTGGGATTAGGTAAGTTACCCAAGGTCACAAAGCTAGTATGTGGTTAGACTAAAAATCAACACTTAGGGAAACCATGACCAAGACCAATAAAACCATGGAGAAAGAAGCAAGTTGGATAAGAATAAGCCTGCAAACAGCGATAGTAAGAAGGAAAGAGAGAGAAGGGTGAGGAGGAACACTTCAAGCAATACTGCAGAGAGACAGGGACCTCCAACGCAGAGCTGGTGCTAGGCATGGTGGAGAGAAGAAGATGTGGCAGGGTGGGCTGTCTTTACACACATCTAAGTGGCTGACTGGAAAGATTAGCATTAGGATCACCGCCGCAACTTTTAGTCAGTAAAGGCTGTTCTCTCCATCAAAATGCCTTTAGGGACTCCATGGTGAGAATTCCCTCTCTGTTGTCATCTAGCCTGAGACAGTTATACCCCTCCCACTTTCTCTTTTACCACATCCCCCCAGTTCCCCTCTTGAATATCACTCATCCATTTATACTTTGTTTCATACTGATAACAGTCTGTCATAGACCCTCCTGCTATTTCCTTGTATAGTATATCCCTTCTAATCCCTGAGTCATAACTGGAAATTACTTTGCATTTGTCACCATATTACAGATATCTGAACAGATAAGAAGTAAGCTTCATCTCCTATGTTTCTGTAATATGGTATACTTCTGTTGTGAATCAAGAAACTTTTTTTTAACTAACTTCCTAATTCAGTGTTTTTTCTAATGGCATCTTGATTTGATTTGATTTTTCTTTTTTTTTAGGGGGCACTGGGAATTGAACCTGGGACCTTGTACATGGGAAGCAGGTGCTCAACCACTGAGCTACACAGACTCCCGAGAAACTTTTTTCAGAATTTTTATTGGTCATCTGGTTCCATTTGTTGAACTCCTTTAGAAAGCATTGTGATCCATTATTAATTAAGTCTATGTTCCATTTATCTTGAAAGGGAGATTTATCTTGCTTTAAGTAGAGCTATAATACATGTAACTGCAGTTTACCAAAACACTTTTCAGAGAAGGGCATATATTATATTTTGCATATATTTCAATATTTTAACTTTTAGTTTACTGCTCAGCAGCATGGCTCTTGTATAAAATATAGTTCTATTTAATTATATTTACTAGGGTTCTGGAAATTGATCACTAGACTGGCAAGGATCAGCTTTTAGGTGAGGATAATGATAATAGTGGTGATGACACTTATTGAGTACTTATTATGTCCCAGCGACTATTTAAACAATTTATGTATATGATGTCTTTTAATCCTCACAACAGTCCTAAAAATATTAGATACAGAAGGGTTAAAGACCCCCACACACACACACACGTGATACAGCCGAATGCCAGTGTCACTCCAGGGTTGTACACCATACTCAACATTCCCTTTTACCAAATTAATTCTGACTAAAAGCTGCTTCTTGATGTCAGTCCATGTGAAAGAATACTGCATTAAAGTTTCTAAACCCCATAAATGTAATAGGATATGAATATGTCTCAGAAGAATTCATTTACTCTTCAGAATAACTAGAAAATTCAGGCTTTTTTTTTTTCCTATTTCAAATCAAAGCCATGAAGTATTTTCATATTAAATCACATAAGTAGCACAAATTAGGAATAAATACATTATTCAGCTTTATATTATGGAGAAAAGTGTATTATGTTATATTATAAATATTTATATTAATTTATATTTATATTATAGAGAAAAGTGCATTATGTTTTAGAAAAGACTAAAAGAAATAGAATCACAGATGTTCTCCTAATTTAATTTTTCAGGCTTAGAAGAATTGTGCACCTGACCAGGTCCTAATATAATTCTGTCTTTGACCACTAGAATTCATAATCTGCCTATAATTTCTTTTCAGAGTGCCAAGGTAAAATAGATTATTTGAGGGCTTGCTTCCTTTCTAATCTTCTTAAACTAGATAAACTCTTAATGGCTCTGATGTGCTAGAATTCTGTGACTAAACATCCAGATCCCAGAAGCAGTTGTTATATGTTCCCACAGCACCTGGAATTTCCCCTAACATCACTATGAACACATTTTATTTTATTTATTTTTATTTTTTTTTATTTTTGGTTACATATCCCCCCCTTTCTGCTTGCTCTTGCTGTGTTCATTTCTCTGCGTTCTTCTGTGTCTGCTCTGTCTCCCTCTGTTGCGGCGACACGCCAAGTCAGGCCACCGCGCAGGCAGCTCTGCTCCGTTTGCAGGTGGGTCTGCTTCCGTTCACAGGTGGCACCACTTCCGTTCACAGGCAGATCTGCTCCATTCACGGGTGACTTGTCCTGCCCGTGGCGGCTTTTTTTTTGCCCTGCCCATGGCGGCTCTGCGTCTGCCCGCTTTTGGAGAGGTCCCCAGGATCCGAACCCAGTGCCTCCCATGTGGTGAACTGGCGCCCTATCCACTGGGCTACAGCCAGCCCCCGAACACATTTTATTTTAACTTATTATTTGTCTGCCTTGCCAATTCATCAATTTTTGTGATAGTCAATAACCAAAGAAAAGCTTTGACAGATATACTTGCACCAACCGAAGGAACATCTCCACATAATGTTTGCTCAGTGCAGTCCTTGGTGTTCAGTAATTCCAATTATCAGTGCATAGCAGCCAAAGACTAGCAAGTACACCCCTAGAGTCAAAACCTAGGTTTATTTAGCTTGCTGAAGCCAGGAGAACATACCCCATAGAACCTTGGGAATATCTCCGTAGGAGACAGTTGGATGGAACATTTTATAGTGTGGGCTTGTACTGGATGACTTTGAGGAGGGATTAGGAAAGTGGTAGTCACTTCTATTAGGTTGGTGGAAAAGTAATTCGGACCGTGAATTTTAAATCATTATAACTAGGCTGAAACACATCTCTATTAATCAAAATAGGAACCATTACAATCAACACGTTTTTGCCAATAATGAATAAGTTAGTTTCTTCCTGTAGCATAAAAATCCATGCTTCAAGATTCAACAAACTCTTGGAAAGTATTTTCTGCTTCCTGCTGTGTGGAAGCGTTTTCCCTGCAAAAAGTTGTCAAGATGCTTGAAGAAGTGGTAGTTGGTTGGCAAGAGGTCAGGTGAATATGGTGGATGAGGCAAAACTTTGTAGCCCAATTTGTTCAACTTTTGAAGCGTTGGTGTTGTGACGTGGGGTCTGGTGTTGTCGTGGAGAAGAATTGGACTCTTTCTGTTGACCAATACTGGCTGCAGGTGTTGCGGTTATTGGTGTATCTCATCAATTTGCTGAGCATATTTCGCTGGGATTCAGAAAGCTGTAGTCAATCAGGCCAGCAGCAGACCACCAAACAGTGACCATGACCCTTTTTTTGGTATAAGTTTGGCTTTGGGAAGTGCTTTGGAGTTTCTCAGTCCAACCACTGAGCTGATCATTGCCGGTTGTCATATAAATCCACCTTTCGTCGCATATCACAGTCCCATCGAGAAATGGTTCGTTGTTGTTGCGTAGAATAAGAGAAGGTGAAACTTCAAAATCATGATTTTTTATATTTGGTCAGCTCATGAGACACCGAGTTATCTAGCTTTTTCACCTTTCCAATTTGCTTCAAATGCCAATTATAGAATAGCCGATGTTGTGGTCTTCGGCAATTTCTCGTGTAGTTGTAAGAGGATTAGCTTCAGTGATTGCTCTCAGTTGGTCGTTGTCGACTTCTGATGGCCAGCCACTACGCTCCTCAACTTCAAGGCTCTTGTCTCCTTTGCAAAACTTCTTGAACCACTACTGCACTGTACATTCGTTAGTAGTTGCTGGGCTAAATGCATTGTCAATGTTGCAGTTGTCTCCGCTGCTTTACAACCCATTTTGAACTCAGATAAGAAAATAGCTCAAATCTGCTCTTTGTCTAACATCATTTCCATAGTCATAAATAAATATAAAATAAACAAGTAATAAGTCATTAGCAAAAAATCATAAAGTGAGAAATACACATTAAAATGATGTATTACAAAAACACATTTATTTAAGAATGGATTCCAATATCAAATGGAAAATTTCAACAAGGCAAAACTACAATTACTTTTGCACCAAACTAATAGATTGGATGCTGTCCAAAAGCAAGGGCAAGGGGCCGGCTGTAGCTCAATTGGTAGGGCGCCGGTTTACCACATGGGAGGCCCCGGGTTCAGTTCCTGGGGCCTCCTTGAGAAGGCAAGCCACCGTGGGCAGGGCAAAAGCCGCCGCGAGCAGGACAAGCCGCCCATGGGCAGGCAAGGCTGCCGTGCGGTGAGCTGACTCGGCAGGTCGCCACAACGGGGGCGGGGGGACAAGCAGACATGCAAAAATGAACACAGCAAGAACAAGCAGAAAGGGGGGGTATATAATAAAATAAAATAAAAAAAGGTTCCTTTAAAAAAAAAAACAAAAGCAAGGGCAGTTCAGCAGTTGAGTATCTCAGTAATCTTTGTTGAGAAGGTGGGAGAAAGGAAATTGAGCTAGGATGTCATTGGTAAGAAAGCAGCAATCATTCAAAAGGAGAAATTGATAATTCATTTGCAGCTGAGATATGGCCTTGTGCATGATCCGTTGGCCTCATCTTGTCCCTTGGAAACATCATTTGTGTTCAGATAGGAAGGTCACCCACCATCTGCTTATCTACATCAAAATCCATTGTAACTGGGAGCAGGTGTGGCTCAGTGGTTGAGCACCTTCTTCGCACATGTACCAGGTCCCAGGTTCAATCCCTGGTACCTCCTATTTAAAAAAAAAATCCAGCATAACTCATGCAGATGCAGCCTTCATGATTTGCATTATTTAAAACAGCCATGTGTTTTGATATTTCTGTGATGGGCTTTATGACATTTTTACCAAAAGTCAGAGGTATTTCACAACTTTCTATCTCTCTCTTCCTGCAGAAATACTGCTGACACTGAAGATAGCTGGTTGCTTCTTTGTTCAGCTGACCTGGCTCACTTGCTCAAAACACTTACCAGTCTGGAGAGCTGCGTATATTTGTTTTGACCCAATTGACCTGCCATCCAGTTCTGCCAGAGCAAGATGAGCAGGCAAGCTTCAGCTCTGGCTCCCAGCCTAGAGTCCACTTGGCTCTTGCAGGAGGAGCTGCCTCTTCTCTTGACGGTCTGAAGCTTGCATCCAGACAATTGCTCAGTCTGCTCACTGCATTCACCTTAGTGCAACTTAGATCTCTCCTGCAAAGTAAATGTTGACAGGCAAATTTCATACCCATGTCAGATTGAATGTATTTAAATGTATGTATTTAAGGAAAACAACCATGCTCTTGTTCTGTTCCTGTTTAGTTCCAGACGCTGTTTCTTGCTTCATTTTCCCTGGCTAATTAATCTGGTACAAAAGGTTTAAGATATCATTTAGGGGGGAAGAAAAGAATTTTTTTTTTTAATCTAGCTAATGGTATAGTTAGGCTAAAGCCTACATTTGAGATAGAAGTAGAGCAGACTCCGTGGACAGCGCAGTATAGCACAGAAACACCCAGTAAGTGAAGACCAATAATGTCATAGTTGTATCTTTGTAGAAAGTTCTAAAAACTGTGTTGGAAAGAGTTTCCTGTTATTGACCGATGAGAAAGGAGCCTGTGAGAGGGCTATTAATATTAAGCAATTATTGTTTCCTTTTTTCTTTGTTAAAGAGAGCCAAACTAGTTCAACTAAATCATGAATCAAGAATTTCCAAATTAAGTTCCCTTCAGGTTGATTCAGACAGCTTGAATCAGCATTTTTTCTTCTGCATCTGATCTTGCCTTTCCCACTTTCCCTACCCCTCTCCTTCCCAGTTTTCCCCATTGTCATTCTTTTTTAAAAAAAATAATAATAATATAAGCATCAAACCAGGTAAGCCCTTTATTTCCTTAAAAGTTTTGCCAGCCACTTTTCAGCTGCTAAATGTTGAATTTCAGAAAAAGGCATTTACTGGCAAGGAGAGGAGCAAAGTTAGGACTTGATACCAATCAAGCTGAGGATACTTGCTTTGGAAGCATGTTTATTCTGTTCCCCAGCAACTCTGGCCAATAAAATGGGAGAAAATAAGAGTGTGTTTAAACTTTAAGCAGATATCACTACAAATTTAACCACCATCATGTGTTTTTTATTTTCTTTTTTAGCAGTGCTGACTAAGCCGAAGTTTTGTAAGGTACATAAAAAAATCCAATTTATATGTAAACAAGCAATAATTTAAGTTGAGAATTTAAGTGTTTAATTGTATAATTTTTGTGAGGTATACATATTGTGGAATTGACTCAAAATGAGGTACTTCAGTATTAAATTAGATATCTTCATAGCAATGTCTCCTAAAGGTGTTTTGTAAAGGATATCAATGCCTTGATTAGACCTAATTTGTAGACTTAAGACTTTTTATTTTCTAAACCTTGTGATTCTGCTCATAAATCATTTATCTAATCTATATGATATGCAGCCGCTGTAGGAACCAATTCTTGATTTTTATATGTTTATATTCTTTCTTAATGAACCTTAGAAAGACTACATGTTACTAAGCAGGCCACTTTTATGGTTGTTTTTCTTGCCCACTCTGGTAGGGGAATAATCTTTTATTAATTGGCATCAGTTTCAGACAACTGCAATACCAAGAAACTGATGGCCTTTTTTGAGCTATTTCTCCCCAACCCCTACTACACAAACTTTCTTACCTAAATTTCAGAATGATGTCTTTTTGATGTCTAAAAAGCAAAGCATTTTATAGTATCTCATTAGCCAGGCTTTTTAGGAACAGAGAGGTTTTTCCTTGAAATCTGATTGTTTATTGTGGCAGGGTGAAAAGTGTAAAAACTATCCCTATTTATATTTATATCTCTCTCTATATGTACAGCTTATGGAAGTATAGAAAGAGATATAACCCAAAGATAAATGATAGTCTGAAAATGTTGCTCCATACTAAAGAAATTTCTTGGAAATTTGCATTTCGATATTTGTTTCCACTTGAGAGGGATCTCAGTACAGGGAGGTGGCCAAGGAACAGCACTTTTCAGTGGCCACCAGTTCACATATCCCACTCAGAAGGCTCTGCTTTTTTCAACCAAACCATTGGGTTGCCCAACTGTGATGGAAAAAACAAGCAGCTGTTGGCCCAGAACTCCATGACCTCATTGGCGTAGTGAAGCTTATGTTATTCACAATTTAACGTGACCAGTTTTAAATTGATTTTTAGAAATCTGTCAATTAGAATGATTTTAACTTCACACAGCACAAAACAGAAATGGAGTTTAAACTGACTTTGTTTTCTTTTGGGTTTTAAGCCCCCTTTTCACTGTAACACCACCCAAAAATCTATATCTGTGTTTTAATGTCGATCCCAATTCAGGCAAATCTGTAATAATGGTAATTTAGAATAATTCAAGATCATTACTGTTTTGAAGGAAAAGAGATAATAAGTTCTCTTACGGCTCAGATGAGGTAATGGATTTTTGCTTTACATCTAATTATTAGAAGAAAAGTAAGTGAAGGAATCCTCTGATCATATTGATCACTATAGAAGCAAAAGCCAAATCAATTCCCTTCATTATCAGTATTTCCCATGCTCTATACAATAAATTGTTAGGCTGAGTACTTGGTTTTTATTTAATAGAACAAATAATCAGTGTTTACTTATATTACTAAATGTGAAAAACACATAATGTGAAAAGTATACATACATTAACTTGGTTGTAAAACTCATTTAAGTGTTCATGTAATGTGGTAAGTTTAAAAGTGAAGTGAGCTGTTTTAATACAATGAATTCGTTTGACTCAAAGATTTAAATCTCCTCCTCTGCCCTTCCCCGCGTGTATCTCTTATAGCCTGTAATAATTGAAAGCAATGTTTTTGCAGTTTATATAATGCAATTTTTAATCTGTGTTTAAAAATGGAGTTCATATGGGCTTAACACATGAACTGGGTGGTACAGATCCACTTGCAGAACCCAAAGATACACAATCAATTTTGAAATGCAACTTAAGCCATTAATTGTTGGTGTGAATTAAAAATTTTCTAGTATTTGTATGGTAGTATGCTGCCTAAGAGCAAAGCATTCTCTGCACAAAAGAAAATTACTGTAGTGGCTTCAATTTTAATTAGAATTTTATCCCTGGTGTTTCTTTATAGACTAAAATAAAATCTTTTAAGTTTCTTACTACAGGTAAAAGCTATGTGCAAGAACCTCAAAATGCTAAAATCTAGCATAATGCCTTAGATCTGTTTTTAAGTCTTGTATATTCCTACATAGCTGTCCGATGTATTATATTTGTATAGTGAATTGTGTACAATTTTTGAATAAGTGCATCATCACTTAATCTTTATGTTGTTGAATAGTGATGATGGTACATTTCTTCAAACATTTAACTGTCATTATTTTTCTTTGTCATTTGTGGGTTTTATTTGTACAGTTCTTCATGAAGTTGCATCTGAGATGTGTGTATATGAAAAGATTATACAAGGGTAAAATTAAGCAATATATTAACTATGGTTCTTCAGGAGAAAGCTTACAGTGTTTCAGGTTGTGATTTATTTTCAAAATAGAGTTGACTCTGAACATCACTTTGTTCACCTGCATTGATGTTTGTATTTCTAGTGTGAGCAGTTTATGCAAAGGTAGATATATTCAGAGAGATTTTAAATACATTTATGCAAGTTAATATTGCTTTGCTGATGCTATTTGCTTATTTGATGTTAAATAATGCTATTGTAAATAAAGAATTCTGTTGTTAT
>PVKH010038688.1:0-11281 GCA_004027955.1 Chaetophractus vellerosus | reverse complement strand
AGAAGAAACTGGAAACTATGGAGCAGAAATAATCACAATATAATAAGATAAACTCCTTGAGTAAAATGTCTAAATCTGAAGAACGAATAGATGGGCTACATGTCAAGCAAAATTAATTGAAATAGATCGATCAGTGCTACCTTAACTTTCAAGGACAAAGGAGGCATCTAAAAGCATCAACTAAACACAATAAATAAAATGAAATTTGTTACCAATAAAGCATTAGCAGAAGAGCATAAGGGTGATGTGACCACAAGATTTGAAAGAAATATGTTATGACTCACGATTTCTATTACCAAACAAGGTACTATTGAAATGTGAAGAAAGAGAAAAACATGCTCATGTGGTTTCCATAAAAGCAGTTTTTTTTTTTTATCATTGACGATGGTAAAGAGAAAAATTAAGGTCAATTTCCCACCATCCCAAAAAAGGCAGCCACTAAAAAAGAAACTTGGTATATAACTTGAGGAAAATAAAATGCAGCTTATACTGCAATAGAAAAAACAGCAAATAATCACAAGGGAGGAAATCATAAAACTTGAATCCAAAGGGAATAAGAGTATTAGTGATGACAATAAATATAAATGTATTAAAAACTCTCCTGTTGATGTGGAGCGGGTGTAGCTCTGTTGGTTGATCGCCTGCTTCCTATGTACGAGGTCCCGTGTTCATTCCCTGGTACCTCCTGAAAAATAAAAATAAAAAAAACCTCTTCTATTGAAAGACCAGAACTCTTGGGAAAAAATACAATCCAGATATTTGTAGGAAATGAGACAGCATAAGAATTTGGGTGTATAAAGCCTCATTTAAAAAAAAAAAAAAGATTTACAAAGTAAAGATGACAAAGCATGTACAGTCAAGATAAGGGCCTCTGTCAAACATAAATTTGAAAAATGTTGAACAAATTGCACCAGAATTTAAGAATTACCAAGGAACCCACAAACAGATCCCCTCAAAAAAGAGCAGAAGAGAGTGAAGTAGAGCAAGGAATTGATGATATTTAAAAACTGTTTACTGTTATCTCTCCAAATTAGTGGAGCCAGAAGTGTATGCAGTCATTGGAAAAGTAAAAGAGTTTTCTTCGAGCCTCTTCTATTGAAGAACATTGACAACATAGAAGCACATTGGCTAGAGCTGGAAGAATCAGCCAAATTTAAATTTCTTACTCTAACTTCAACCGTTTCTAGAAAACTTGGTAACCTCAAAAAGCCCCAGATATAAACTCTTAATTTTAATTCTTTGTCAGGCAACAAGAGATAGCGTGGGTTAAAGGAAAAACATTGTTCAGTCACTCCAAATGAAAAACTTAGATATGCAAAGTCTCCTCACGTTTAAAACAAGAAAGCCCATGGGATTGCGTTCAGAAACGTGAACCCCAGTATATGACATTTGGCACAATTTGGAACAAAGGACATGCCTATGGCTTCACATTTAACACAGAACACTTCCCCATATCTCTTATTTCCCTTTCAGCTGACTAAACATATAACATATTACTACTCATACTTCAAGTTGGCATTCTGATGGAAGGATTCAATCTGTGTCTAGGTTAAAGGAATTATAAAAGAGAAAACATTTCAAATCAAATCTAAAATGCATTTTGAAAAATAAATAGTTGAGGAGAGTTAATTAGATTTGGGGCTAAAAAAGATGTTTAAATATTATAGAGCTACACTAAGTAGAAGTTTAGTGCTATAGATGAAATGGCTTATTTATTAATGAAACAAATGAATTTCCCAAATAGATCCAAGGGTGTAAAAAATATTTGCATATCATAAGGATATCTTTATGAATCAATTGGAAAAGGAGAGTTCAGTCAATAAACAATTACAAATGGGACCTATTGAGAAGAAAATTTAGTTTAACACCTATTTCAAATCATATATCAAAATAACTTTCAGATTGACAAAATGATAAGGTAAATTTTATTTGAAAAGAAGCAGAATAAACTATTGGTGAATATTTATCTGGTCTTTGGGAGGGAAAAGCGTCTCCATTAAAAAGGAGGGAAAGAAACGTAGTTGAAATGACAAATAACTGCGATTATATAAAATTTTAAAAATTCATGTTTCAAAAAATACCATAAGCAAAAATAAATGGTAAGTGATAAACCAGGAAATATATTTCAGCATGTAGGAGAGAAAATGAATTATTCATATTCTGGTGTACAAATGGAAATTCTCACTTGAAACAGAACATTTGACCTGAATTTTGTGAACAGTTCTGGGTCCTGTTATTTCCTAAGTATATCCTTATTTCCTTATGCTTGTCTGAAAGAGCATGGAAATTTCATGCATTTTATACTTTGTTTTGTTTGCTAAATTTTTGGCCATAACTTAAATAGAGTAGCAGGATACACATTAAAAATCACAGGCTTTGGAGATAGATAAATCACGTTAGAATTCTCCTTCAAACATATCCTAGCTCTTTTACCGTGTTTAAGTCAGTCAATTTCTTTGAGTATCAATTTGAAATTGTAAAATTTGAATACATGGGTCCTAGTCAGGTAGCAATAAGTCTTCGTTTTCCTCACTCCTTTTCCTTTTATCCCAAATGCTTGCAGATTTCAAGTTTCTAAATAATGCATTATGAAGGCAATTGCCTAAACCAGGGTTGGCAGACTATGGCATGTGGTCAATTTGGCCGAGCTGTTTTGTAAAAAAAAAAGAAAGGTTCACTAGAACACAACCACACGCATTCATTTCCATGAGGCTGCTTTCGTGCTATGACAACGGAGTTGAATAGTTGTGACAGAGACGGTAAGGCCTGCAAAGCATAAATTATTTACTATCTGGCCCTTTTCAGAAAAAGTTTGCCTACCCCTGGACTAAACTATTTCACATCAATTATGAGAAGACAGCAATTTACTTGTAAAATTTAGCTACCAGGTGAAAGCAAGACTAATCTGAAAGTATTAAAACAAGGACTTTGTATTCGGCATATTTTTCATATGTTCTCATCCTTTTGGCCAAATGATGTTTTGAAAATCATTTATATGTACCTTGTAACTTTCTTTACCTTTTCTCTCCTTTTATTCCTCCCTCTCTCCCTCCCTCCTACCTTCCTCCCTTTCTTCCATCCTTTTTTTTTTTTTAAGGAATCTATTCCATCCCCTTTGATTTTTTTTTTTTTTTTTTTTGGAACTACTGAGGCCAGGGATTGAACCCAGGAGCTTGAATGTGGGAAGCCGGCACTCAACCACTGGCTCCCCCATTCCCTTTGATTTTACTACAATGCAGAATGGAGTTAAGCAGATGTTCTATTCATTAGGTCCTTGGCTAAGGTACAATAAAAATGGGTTGACTGCCAGAACTCAGGCCAGCGAGTCTGGACTGGGTGTCTTTGCTCCAGTTCAATGTTTTGTGTTAATCCTGCCAGTGTTGGATCTCAAGTTATCTACATGCCTTTGGCTTGAAGATCAAACTGAGAGTTTATTGGTATACTTTCTCTTGTGAACTCAGGAGCATTTTCTCTTTCCATTCAATTTAAAAGTAACCAAAGGTTACGCTCTTTTTATGGATTATTGTCTTATCATTTTAGAAATGAAAGGAAAGGTGGTTGGATCATCAATTTGGCAAGTGTAGTTAATCCAATATAACCATTTGTTGAAATAATTAAAAAATTTTTGGAAATGTGGTTTTATCTAAATTTTACTTATAAAATAGAGTCCAAATGAAGACATCATCAGAATATTTCCCATCTTCCATTCAGACCCATTTCTCACATGAATTTTATCGCATTTTTTTTCTGTTTTAGTGTGATTACTATTATTTTTTCTATCCCTCTTGGTGTTTATATAATTCATATAGTTGCAGAGAGTCATCATGTCTGCCTTTGAGTCATTGCTTGGACCAGAAAAGCAAGTGGGCTAGCTTCTTTTTGTCTTCTCTTTTTCCTTCAGTATTTAACTGGTTGCTATTTTCACTTTGCTTTAATAAATACATTTATAGGGGAACTCAGCCTTTTCTGCATGATTTTTTTTGTACTTACAATTCCTTTAATTAAAATAAAACATGAAAATAAAAGAAAGAGAAAATTGTCATGTTGAAACACTAAACATTTAGTAGTCACAGTGTAGAGTGAGATATAGAATGTGATAAGATGAGGTTGGTGATGGAGGAGAAGGAAGACTGACGAAGACCAGAGAATGTGTCACACAGAAAATATTCAAATGAACATTGAGTCACTTGAGTGAGTGAACCATTCACATTTCACTTGGTTACTTTGGCAGGCAGTTTCTCTCTACAAGCATCAACTAAAAATCAAAGCTTTACACCAGACTTTGTACCAAGGAGTTTTCTCTATATCAAATAGTAAAGAATAATAAATATCTACAAGTAATTGATTAAGTTCATGACTGAGTTTTAGTTATTACTGCGATTTTTTTACGTGCATTATTTTGCCATTTCTGTGATTCTAAGGTGGCTCTGGATGTTGGACTTCTGTTGAAATAAAATCCTTTCACTACAACCACACAGGGAGATCCCACGTCCATTTATCAAACACTAATTTTTGGTGCAAAACTAAGATATTTAAATGGTCAGCTTGCTGATCTGTTGATAATTTTACATCCTTGAAGTTAGGTTTTATGATCTTGCTGTCGAGACCCAATGGCATAAAACATGGAAGGCCTCAGACAAAGGCAGTCATTTGATATGTTTATTTTCTCATTTTAGATTTTTTTGTTCAGGTGATGGAGAAATGCAAATGTAAGTTTGGATATCAGGATGTTAGCACAACCCTAGGGGAAAAGGTAGTTTTCTTTGTAACTTGGCAGGCCTGGACCTGGCACTTCTGACATCATGGGCATCTTTAATGAAATGTTAATGACTCTGATTTTAATAAGAATTTCAGCACAACCTAAAGTAAGCCGTTTGTAAAGGGATATGGTCCCATTAAGAACAATAAAACCATAAGCCCCCTTCCTGAAGAGTAGTTCTGGGCAGTTAAAATGACAATTGATTCAACCAGGTCATATTGCTTTGTAAGTCTCAGAAGCGTGAAGTCCCAGCATGCCTGATGTATTTCATTTTAATTTCCTTTTGGGCAGAGCAATGGTTATAGGGGAACCTCACATGCAAAATTTTTTTTAAGATACAGAAAAGGAGGAAATTATTTAACCCTTTAAAAAAGTTACACAGTCTATTTAGCTAGGGAAAGAAAAATAAGCAAGATTAGATTTCTCCTTTTAGTTTTAAGAAAAATAAATGTGAAGCATTTGTAGTAAATAATGATGTCAGATTTCATTGGTAATTTCTATTAGAAGACAAATGCTCTTCTGAAATTATTTTGTGAGTTTTTAAATTAGGTGGTTCACAAATCTTCCTTTGCTCTTTCAATGTAAAAAGATAAAAACCATGTAATTTCATATGGTTTTCCACCTCTCACTGGAATTAGTTATCTAAATGGTAAACTTGCTGATATGTTGATAATTTTATATTCTTGAAGTCAGTTTCAAGACCTGACTTCCTAATCAGATTAGCTTTGAAATTTTCAAGATGGTGGCCTTGTCAACTTCTACAGAAGGTGGATAAATAAAACACCTGATAAATATAAAGGAGCATTCTTGAATTACACATTTCCTAGAAATCTTTTTTAGCTACCTGTAGAAGCTCTCTGTGTTTCTTTTTTTGTTCCAGAGCATCCAGAAGTGAAGATGTCAATTGTAAGGTGGAATGGTGAAAGAAGAGTTGGATTCAGCTGTCATAGGAACTAAATTGGACTCATTAATTCTGACACTGATTTATTATTTGATATTGTTAAAGTCATTTACTATCCCTTGATTTCATTTCTTATTCTCTCAATTACATACTAGAGTACACTTTAAATTTGAATCACTATTTGTGATTTCTTTGTGGTCCAGTACAAATTTTAATTGAAATAAAAAGTTTGCTGTTTAAAATAACAATTATTACTATATATGTGATATTTGTATTTAATACAAAGTGAAAAGTAGTCCTCTATATGGAAATTATCCACAGGGGCATTTTTATTCAAGGATTATTTTCATACAAAAGTGAGCTGACTCTAGGAGAGTAAGGAGCTCCTAGAGTCAGCTCTCACTACAGGGCAGTTAGTAATCACCCAGAGCTATCTAAAATACCTGTTTGGGGGCTCCGGGAGACCAGAAGAGCAACCTGCAATAACCTTGAAATAATGGAAGGAGGAGACTGCCCATCTGCAGAGAAGATTCATGAATAGAGCACTCCACACTGTGGAGCCCAGTGCAAATCCTCCACTGGTGGCACAAGACACCTTGGGAGCTATTCCGTGGCTGGAATTGGAAGCTCCATTTCCCCAAAACTGGGGAGGAACAGTTGGGCACCAACTTCAGCTACTGATTAGTAAATTCGGCTGGCTAAAGTATAACCCTAAGAACTGCTAAAGTTTGAACCTGTACAAGTCAGAAAGAGCCGGTAGCCACAATTTTAATTCTGCCTTTGGCAAGAGGGGAAGCAGATCAGACTTAAAATCACAGTGCTGGCAGGGACTGACTTCTTTCCATCCAGATCAGATTGCAGCTCTAGCCTAAGCCCCAACCCTACCTCCCGCAAGGAAGAAGCTGGGGGAAACTGAACTAGCCTCTCCAGGAAACTACAGGCCACGCCGGGGAGGCCGCTAATCATCCTACTCTAGCAGCGCAAGCCATCTCAGGAGCTATTCTGTGGCTGGAGTTGGAAACTCTATTTACCAAAACAGGGGAGGAAGAGATGGCTGACCAATAACTTCAGCTACTGATAAGTAAGTTTGGCTGGCTAAAGTATAACCCTAAGAACAGCTAAAGTTTGAAGCTGTCCAAGTGGGAAAGAGCCTGGTAGCTACCATTTTGACCCCACCCCCAGCATGATGGGAAGCTGGGCTGATTGAAAATCACAGTGACAGTAGGGACTGGCTTCTTTCCACCCAGATCAGACAGCAGCCCTAGACTAGTCTTCAGACCCACTTGTGGCAGGGAGGAAGTTGATGAGACCTGCACCAGCCTCACTGGGTAACTGAAGGTATATTCAATTGGCACAGACTGAATAGTCAGAAGTCTACCAGGGCAATTGTGGTCATTCTGGACCCACATGGCATAGATTGCTGCCCACACCTGCAGCTTCATCCCCACCCCAGGCAGGGGAGGAAGGGCATGGCTTCATCAGTCTCCCTGGGCAACTACAGCCTAGGCCTGCATGACTTAGGTTATTACACTTGGCTGTGGCTCTGTCCCTACCTCTGGCAAAGGAGAAAGTTGGGGGATTTATAGGTCCTTGGAGCAAGGTGGGCAGCTTGAGCCTCCACAGCTTAGAGCACCATCTACCTTCTCAGCTCCTACTATACAACCAGGAAGGGAGAAAGGGCAAGAAAGTCTTAAACTTAAAGAGAGAAACTGCACCTAGAATAAATACATCTGGGAAGCCAGATGCTATGACACCAACAAAGAACTACAATCCATACCAAGAAACAGGAAGATATGGCTCAGTTAAAGGAACAAGATAAGCCTCTAGATGACATAAAGGAGTTGAGACAACTAATCATAGATGTTCAAACAAATCTCCTTAATAAATTCAATGATATGGCTAAAGAGATTTAGAATATTAAGAAGACATTGGATGAGCAAAAATAAGAATTTGAAAGCATACACAGAAAAATAGCAGATCTTATGGGAATGAAAGGCACAATAAATGAAATTTAAAATACACTGGAGTCATATATCAGCAAATTTGAGGAGGCAGAAGAAAGCATCGGTGAGCTTGAAGACATGGCCTCCAAAAGCTATCATGCAAAAGAACAGATGTAGAAAAGAATGGAAAAAATGGGAAAAGATCTCAGGGAACTAAATGACAACAAGAAACATGCAAACATATGTGTTATGGGTATCTCAGAAGGTGAAGAGAAAGGAAAAGGGGCAGAAGGAATATCTGAAGAAATAATGGTAGAAAATTTCCCAACCCTATTGAAGAATATAGATGTCTGTGTCCGAGAAGTGCAATGTATTCCAATCCGAATAAATCCAAATAGACCAACTCCAAGACACATACTTTTAAGAATGTCAAATGCCAAAGACAAAGAGAGAATTCTGAAAGCAGCAAAAGAAAGGCAATGCATAACATATGATGGATAAGCAATAAGAATAAGCCAATTTCTCATCAAAAACCATGGAGGCAAGAAGACAGTGGTATGATATATGATACTGCAAGAGAAAAACTTCTAGCCAAGAATATTATATCTGGCAAGATTGTCTTTCAAAAATGAAGGGAATTTAGAATGTTCACAGATAAACAGAAACTGAGGGAATTTATAACAAAGAGACTGGACTTGGAGGAAATTCTAAAGGGTGTACTACAGTCTGGAAAGAAAAGACAGGAGAAAGAGGCTTGGAAGAGAGTCTAGAAATGAAGATAGTAACAGTAACAGAAAGTGTAAAAGTAGTGGTGAAAATAAAATATAAAACCCAAAGGTCAAAATGAGTGAAATAAGAACTGCCTTGACAGTAATAACATTAAATGTTAATGGATTAAACTTTGCAATCAAAAGACACAGACTGGTGGAAAGGATAAGAAAATATGAGCCATCTATAGCTGTCTGCAAGGGACTCACCTTAGACCCAAGGACACCGATAGATTGCAAATGAAAGGGTGGAGAAAGATATTCCATGCCTGCGACTGCAGTAACCAAACCACACAAAAATTAAAACAAAAACAAAAACAAAAGCAAAAACAAAACAAAGCAAAACAGAGTAGTTATACTATCAGAAGAAATAGACTTTAAAAGACAGTGGTAATGCACAATCTGAGGAGGGGAGGAAGTCAGGGAAAAAATTCCATTTATGATAGTGACTAAAAGAATCAAATATTTAGCAATAAACTTAACCAAGAATGTAAAGCACTTGTATTCAGAAAACTGCAATGCATTGTTAAACAAAAAAAAAAAGGCCTACATAATTGGAAGAACATTCCATGCTCATGGATTGGAAGAATAAATATCATTAAGATGTCAATTCAACCCAAACTGATATACAGATTCAATGTAATCTCGATAAAAATTCCATCAGCATTTTTTAAATAAATGGAAAACACAATTATCAAATTTATTTGGAAGGATAAGGGGTCCTGAATAGCCGGAAACATCTTAACATGGAAAAGCAAAGTTGGAGGAGTCTTACTTCCAGACTTTAAATCATATTACCTAGGTACAGTGGTAAAAACAGCATAGTACTAGCATAAAGGCAGACACCTATGGAACTGAATTGATGTTTCACAAACAGCCCCTCACATCTATGGTTAAGGGATTTTTGACAAGCCTGTCAAACCCATCCAGCTCAGGCAGAAAAGTCCATTCAACAAATAGCGCTTAGAGAACTGGATATCCATGCCAAAAGAAAGAAAGAAGACCCCTATCTGATACTGTATACAAAATTAACTCAAAATGGATCAAAGACCTAAATATAAAAGCAAGAACCATAAAGCTTCTAGAATAAAATGTAGGAAAATACCTTCAAAACCTGTGGTATGTGGTAGATTCTTAAAGGAGATAAGAGGAGGGCTGAGATGGATTATTGATGCTTAATATATGTAGAAGTTTTAATTAACTTTACTGTAAAAGTGTGGAAATGTATAGAGTTGATGGTAACATATTATAGTGAGTAACAGCTGGTTTATAAATGGGAATGTGGCTGGAAAAGGTAGACTAAGGATGTAAATGTCAATTAAAAGAAAGCTAGAGAATAATCTAGGGGTTGAATAACACAGTAAACCCAGAGGTGGATGAGAATTTTGGCTGATGGTACAGAAGCAAGAGTGTCCTCTGTGAGCCAGAACAGATCTAGGTCACTATTGCAGGGTGGTGGTAATGTGGAGAATCATGTGAAAAATACAACTGAAGTGACCCATGGACTGTGTTTAACAGTATTACTGTAATATCCATGCATCTATGCTATATTAGTCAGCCAAAGGTTGGTGATGTAAAATACCAGGAATCTGTTGCCTTTTAGAAAGGGTTTTTAATTTGGGGTAGAGGCTTACAGTCACAGGGCCCTAAAGTAACTCAAAGTTACTTCCTCACCCATAGTCTGTTGCCACGTGTTGAAACAAGATGGCGGGCAATGTCTACGAGAGTTCAGCCTTACTTCTTCCCTTTTAAGGAATTCATAAACAGTACCAAACTGCCACATATGCTAAAGATATACTGTGTTGATCATGGGGGAGTATGGAAAAAGTGTGCCAGATATACACAATGGACCATGGTTAGTGGTAATACTCTGATAATATTATCTCATAATCTGTAACAAATGTTCCACCATGGTGTGGTGTGTTGATGGAGGGGTGTTGTATGGGAATTCTTTGCATAAGCATGATTGTTTTGTAAGTTCACCACTTCTGTAACAAAAATATATTTTAAAAAATAATAATAGGGTGGGTTGGGGGAAAATACTCCAACTGTAAAATATGGACTACAGTTAGCAGTACGATTTTGAAGAATTTCTTTCATAATTTGTAACAAATGTCTCACAACAATGCAAGGTGTTGGTGGTTGGTTGATGTATGGGACCCCTGTATGATGTTATGCATGTTTGCTTTGTAAGTTCACAACTTTTACTATAAACTTATTGTTTATGCATGTTTGTGAATGAATGATATAATAATAATAATAATAATAATAATAATAATTGAGTGAGTTGGGGGAAAATACACCAAATATAAGATACTTTGGTTGGTGGTAATATTTTGAGGATGGTCTTTCATCATCTGTTAAAAATGTTTCACAACAAAGCAAGGTATTGGTGGTGGAGTGAGGTGTGGGAACGCTGTGTGGTGTTGTGCATGTTTGTTTTGCAGGTTCACAACTTTTACTACACACTTGCTGTTTATGTATGTTTATGTATGATTGATATACTTCAATAATTTTTTAAAGGAAAAAAAAGATAATGGAGAACACCTGTCCTGTGTCCCTGTATAAAACTGGAAAGCACAATGAATAGACACACTCTTTTAAAAGGAATAGCATATATCAGCTCATAATTTAATACTCTTTTGTCAAATTGATGTTCCTCTGACCTCTGACAATATTGTTTACTCTCAATAAAAATACCTAGTGTATCTCACATAAACACAGACTCAAGACAGAATTTCTTTTCTAGACTGGCCTTCAAAGCCTACCAAGGTCTGGTCTTAACCCTCACCTCCTTTTATATATTTTTTCCCATTATTGCCAAAATGAACTCCTTCTTCCAGTCGTGTTTGTTCTCTTCCCTTTCTCTGGGATGTCAAAACTTTCCCAACTTTCTTTTTTTTTTGGTTAC
>PVKH010038687.1:0-11289 GCA_004027955.1 Chaetophractus vellerosus | reverse complement strand
AGGCTGGTGTCCATCCCCAATGGTGGCACAAACCACGTTGGGAGCTATTCCATGGCTGGAATTGGAAGCTCCGCTTCCCAAAAATGGGGGAAGAAGAGAAAGCTGGGCACCAATTTCAGCTACTAATTAGTAAATTCGGTGGGCTAAAGTATAATCCTAAAAACAGCTAAAGTTTGAACTTGCCTAAGTTGGAATGAGGCTGGAAGCTGCCATTTTAACTGTGCCCCTGGCACAAGGGGAAGTGGGATGGACTGAAAATCACAGTACTGGTAGGGACTGTCTTCTTTCCATCCACCTTGGCCTGCAGCTATAGCCTAAGCACCAGCCCCAACTCTGGCAGGGAGGAAGCTGGAACAATCTGTACCAGGCTTTCCGGGAAATTACAGGCTGTGCCACGGAGGCCAGTGCTCATCCTACTTGGGCAGCGACCTCAGGAGCTATTCCAACTGCAGTCAATTTGGGCCTGCATGGCATGGGTTGCTGCCCACACCTGCAGCTCCATCCCTGTCCCAGGCAGGGGAGAAAGGGGCGTGAAGCTTCATCAGTCTCCCTGGGCAACCATAGTCTAGGCCTGCATGACTTGGATTATTACACATGATTGTGGCTCTGTCCCAACCACTGGCAAAAGAGAAAGTTGGGAGAAGCTTCATTGGTCCCTGGGGCAATGAGGACAGCTTGAACCGCCACAGCTTAAAGCACCAACTACATCCTTGGCTCCTACTACAGAACCAGCAAGGGAGAAAGGGCAAAAAAGCCCTAAACTAAAGAGAGAAACTGCACCCATAATAAATACTCTAGTAAGCCAGATATCAAGACACCAACAAAAAATTACAATACACACCAATCAGCAGGAAGATACAGTCCTGTTAAAGGAGCAAGATAAGCCTCCAGATGACATAAAGGATTTGAGACAACTAATCATAGATGCTCAAACAAATCTCCTTAATCAATTCAATTCAATGAGATGATGAAAGAGATTAAGAATATTAAAGAGACATTGGATGAGCACAAAGAAGAATTTGAAAGAATACATAGAAAAATAACAGATCTCATGGGCATGAAAGGCACAATAAATGAAATAAAAAATACACTGGAATCATATAATAGTAGATTTGAAAAGACAGAAGAAAGGATTGGTGAGCTTGAAGAAATAGCCTCTGAAAGCAAACATACAAAAGAACAGATGAAGAAAAGAATGGAAAAAATTGAACAAGGTCTCAGGGAACTAAAGGACAATAGACATGCAAACATACATGTCATGGGTGTCCCAGAAGAAGAAGAGGAGGGAAAAGGGGCAGAAGGACTATTTAAAGAAATAATGGTAGGAAATTTCCCAACCCTATTGCAGGACACAGATAGCCATGTCCAAGAAGCACAACATACTCCCACCCGAATAAATCCGAATAGATTAACACCAAGACACATACTAAACAAAATGTCAAATGCCAAAGACAAAGAGAATTCTGACAGCAGCAAGAGGAAAACAATGCATCACATGGAAGGGATACCCAGTAAGATTACATGCCGATTTCTCATCAGAAACCAGGGAGGCAAGAAGAGAGTGGAATGATGTATTTAAGTTACTGCAGGAGAAAAACTCCCAGCCAAGAATCTTATATCTGGGAAGATTGTCTTTCAAAAATGAGGGCAAGTTTAGAATACTCACAGATAAACAGAAAATGATAGATTTTTTAACCAAGAAACCAGCTTTACAGGAAATACTAAGGGGTGTGCTACAGTCTGAAAAGACAGGAGAGAGAGAGGCCTGGAAGAGAGTCTAGAAATGAAGATTATATCAATAAGAGTAACTGAAAGTGTCAAAATAGTGGTGGAAATAAAATATGACAGATAAAACTAAAATATTCAGGAATAAAACTTAACCAATGATGTAAAGCATTTGTATTCAGAAAAATACAACTCATCATTAAAACAAATCAAAAAAAACCTAAATAATTGGAAGAACATTCCATGCTCACAAATTGGAAGACTAAATATCATTAAGATGCCAATTGTACTCAAATTGATATACAGATTCAATGTAATCCTGATAAAAATGCTGCCAGCATTTTAAAAAAATAAATGGAAAACATGATTATCAAATTTATTTGGAAGGGTAAGTGGTCCTGACTAGCCAGAAATATCTTAAAAAGGAAAAGCAAAGTTGGAGGCCTCTCATTTCCAGACTTTAAATAATATTACCTAGCTACAGTGGTAAAAACAGCATGGTACTGGCATAAAGACAGACACATAGACCAATGGAACCAAACTGATGGTTCAGAAACAGACCCTGACATCTATGGTCAAGTGATTTTTGACTAGCCTGTCAAACCCACCCACCTCGGGCAGAACAGTCCATTCAACAAATGGTGCTGAGAGAAATGGATCTCCATAGCCATAAGAAGGAAAGAAAGCCCCTATCTCACACCTGATACAAAAATTAACTCAAAATGGATCAAAAACCTAAATATAAAAGTAAGAACCATAAAGCTTCTAGAAGATAATGAAGGAAAATATCTTCAAGACCTGGTGGTAGGTGAGGGATTCTTAAAGGAGTTAAGAGGAGGACTGAGATGGACTACTGATATTTAATGTATGTAGAAGTTTTAATTAGCTTTACTGTAAAAGTGTGGAAATATACAGAGTTGATGGTAAGACATTACAATGAGTAACAGCTGGTTTATAAATGGGAATGTGGCTGAAAAGGGTAGTCCAGGGATGTAAATGCCAATTGACGGAAAGCTAGAGAATAATCTAGGGACTGAATAGCACAGTAAACCCAGAGGTGGATGAGAATTATGGTTGATGGTACAGATACAAGAGTTTCCTTTGTGAGCTAGAGCAGATGTACATCACTATTGCAGAGTGGTGGGAACATGGAGAAGCGTGGGAAAAATACAAGTGGAGTGACCTATGGACTGTGGTGAACACTAGTAATATAATATTCATATTCATGCCTCTATACCAAAGATGTACTGTGTTGATAATGTGGGAGTATGGAAAAAGTGTGCCGAATGTACGCTATGGACCTGGGAATAATCTGAGGATATTATAATCTGTAACAAATGTTCCACCACAGTGTGGTGTGTTGATAGAGGGGTGTTGTAGGGGAATTCTGCACATGTGCATGATTGTTTTGTAAGTTTACAACTTCAGTCATAAAAATATATTTAAAAAATAATGATCAGGTGAGTTAGGGGGAAAATACACCAAATGTAAGATAAGGACTATAGTCAGTAGTAAGATTTTGACAATATTCTTTCATAATTTGTAACAAATGTCTCACAACAATGCAAGGTGGTGGGTTGATATATGTGACCCCTGTATGTTATATATGTTTGTTTCGTAAGTTCACAACTTTTACTATATACTTATTGTTTATGTATGTTCATGTATAAATGATATAATAAAAATAATAGGGTGGGTTGGGGAAAAATACTTTGGTTAGTAGTAATATTTTGAGGATGCTCTTTAATCATTGGCTAAAAATGTTTCACAATAATGCAAGGTATTGGTGGTGGGGAGAGTTATGAGAACCCTGTATGATGTTATGTATGTTTGTTGTATAAGTTCACAACTATTACTATATACTTATTATTTATGTATGTTTATTTTTGACTGATATACTTTAATAAATTAAAAGCAAATTAGAAACTAAAAAAAAAAAAAAGACAGCATTTCGCACCCTCTCTTGTCTTTGCACGAGTTCTCTCCTCCCTTATATTTGTCATTCCTGAGAGCTGGCTGACTCTCAGAATACACCTCCCCTTCTGTCCTCTTTCCTGAGCTCCATGCTCTCCCTTTTGAGGTGTCACTTGCTGGCTCTAACAGGAGCACCACAGTGCAAGGTGTTGGGCTTTGAGTCTCAAAAACATGGGTTTGAGTCCTCACTATACCACTTACAAGCTGTGCGAGTTTGCTTAATTTTCTTAATTTCTCAAAATCTCAATTTCCTCATCTGTAATCAATCAATTATTAAACCTAACTCATAGGTTTCATTGAATAATACAGCAGATATTAAGCATTTGATGTAGTACTTGGTTTACAGAAAGCACTCACCATATGTTATATTATTATTAACCCCTGATTCACTATGTCCAAAATCAATTTTCATTCCATACACCTATAAAAAATAATTCTCTTCTTCCTTATAATTTCTAGAAAGGTTTTATTGTGATAATCATTTTAAAGACATAAAATTTAAGCCTTTTTATTTTCTTGTCTAATTTTCTTTCAAGCATCTGAAACAAAATATGGTAATACACTCTTCAATTGTAATAAAAACCCTAATTTTCAGCTGTATACATTGCCACAGATTTTAAAGATTATATTCACCAGCCTGCCTTCCTATTAGGGTGCCCAAGTGACCTAAGCTGTAGAGATATAATTGGCAGAAAGTCTCCTTAAAGTGGTAGGGCATGCCCTTCTTCATCTCATCCTCCATCTACTGTCTAGGATTTGGATATGATGGCTGGAGCTCATATTAGACCCTGAGGATAAAGGCTTTACCCTAGAGATCACAGATTGATGAGTTGACAGGCGGAGCCAACAAACCAGGTCGGTACTGACAGTTTCTGAAAAATTTTTTAAACAAATCAATTTTATTGATACATATTAATAAAGCATAAATCCATCCAAAGTATATAATCAATGGTATTTGGTATAATCAAATAGCTGTACATTTATCACTCCATTATCAGAGCATTTTCATTATTCCAGTAATAATAATAATAATGAACAAAAATGAAATAAACACAACTCATTACCTATCAAACTCTCTATGCTTCCCTGCCATGCATAGCTGCTACTCTGTTTCCTTCTTCTAGTTTATTTGTGTTTTGTAAAAATGGTCATATATGCAATATCACCCCATTCATATTTTACATGGTTTCACTGTTATACAGTCTCATGTTACATTTTTTTAGCTTTCCTTCTAGTAATAGATACATGTCCTTAGACTTTCCCTTTCAACCACTGTCATACCCGTCATATCCATATAATAGCTGTGCTAGTCACAAACACCATGATGTACTCTCACCATTTCCATTCATTTTCAGAGATTTACAAACAGGTTAAGCCTCAGCTTTCCATTCTCTACCAGCATTCGATTTCTGGTGACCTATATTCTAATTATTAGCTCCATGAGTTCATACAATATATTTAGATCATAATAGTGCAATCATATAGTATTTTCCCTTTTGTGTCTGGCTTGCTTCAACTCAATATAATGTCCTCCAGGCTCATTCATGTTGTCATATGCTTCATGATTTCATTTCTTCTCACCGCTGCATAATATTCCATCATGTGTATACATCACAATTTGTTTATCCATTCATCAATTGATGGACACCTGGATTGTTTCCAACTTTTGGCAATCATTAATACCACCGCTATGAACATCAGTGTGCACATGTCTGTTTTTGTCTCTGCTCTTAGTTCTTCTGGGAATATATCTAGCAATGGTATTGCTGGGTCACAGAGCTAGTCTATATTCAGCTTCCTAAGGAACTGCCAAACAGTCTTCCAAAGTGGCTGTACCATTCTACACTCCCACCTATAGTGAATAAGCTTTCCTATCTCTCCAAATCCTCTCCAACATTTACAGTTTTCCAACTTCTTAATAGCAGCCAGTCTAATAGGTGTGAAATGATATCTCATTGTAGTTCTGATTTTCATTACCCTAACTGCTAGTGATATTGAATAGTTTTTCATGTGTTTCTCTGCCATTTGTATTCCTTCTCTTCAAGTCTTTTACCCATTTTTAAATCAGGCACTTTGTCTTTTTATTGTTGAGTTGTATCATCTTTGTATATCATGGATATTAAACCCTTATCATATATGTGATTGAAAAATATTTTCTCCCATTGAGTTGGCTGCCTTTCCACCCTTTGACAAGGTCCTTTGAAGTGAAAAACTGCTTAATTTTGAGGAGGTCCCACTTAACTATTTTTATTTTTATTGCTCGTGCTTCAGGCATAAAGTTTAAGAAACTACTGCCTACCAGAAGATCTTGAAGGTGTTTTGCTACATTTTCTTCTAGGACTTTTACGGTTATTGCTTTTATATTTAGGCCCTTGACCCATTTTGAGTTAATTTTCATATAAGGTGTGAGATATGTGTCTTCTTTCTTTCTTTTGGATATGGATATCCAGTTCTCCTAGCACCATTTATTGAATAGACTATTCATTTATTGAATAGATTTTCAGCTGTGAGGGCTTGACAGCCTTGTCAAAAATCACTTGACTGTAGATGAGAGGGTCTATTTCTGAGTTCTCAATTCAGTTCCTTTGGTCAATGTGTCTATCTTTATGCCAGTATCATGCTGTTTTTACCACTGTAGCTAAGTTATATGCTTTAAAGCCTGAAAGTGTCCAACTTCATTCTTCTTTTGTAAGATCTTTGTGGCTATTTGAGGCCCATTGTCCTTCTAAATAAATTTGATCATTAGTTTTTCCACTTCTGGAAAAACAAAGGCCATTGGTACTTTTGTTGGGATTGCATTGAATCTGTAAATCAGTTTGGGTAGAACTGACATCTTAATGATATATAGTCTTCATCCATGACCATGGAATGTCCTTCCATTTAAGTCTTCTTCGGTTTCTTTTAGCAATGTTTTATAGTTTGGCCCTCTGTTGTCATATTGTTCTGTTGTCTGTCTTCTTACCCATTAGTTTACACTTCCTAATTATCTTTATTTGTAAACTCTTCTCCAAATCTCTCACCTTTGTATTTTCCTTTCAGGTTGCAGCACTCCCTTTAGTTTCTCATGTAATTCTAGTCTTTTGGTAACATATTCTATTAGTTCTTGTTTGTCTGTGATGACTTTAAACTTACCCTCATTTTTGAGGGACAGTTTTGCCAGATACAGAATTCTTGGCTGGCAGTTTTTTTCTCTTTCAGCGCCTTAAATACATCATACTACTTTCGTCTTGCCTCCATGGTTTCTATGAGAGATTGGTGCTTAATCTTATTGATTTTCCCTTGTATGTGATGCTTTGCTTTTCTCTTGCTGCTTTCAGAATCCTCTCTTTATCTCTGATATTTGTCATTCTGAATAGTAGGTGTCTCGGGGTAGGTCTATTCAGATTTATTCTGTTTGGGGTGTGTTGTCCTTCTTGGATATTGATATTTATGTCTCTCATAAGGGCTGGGAAGTTTCGTTCATTTTTCCTCAAATATCCTTTCTGCCCCTTTTCCATTCTCTTCTCCTTCTGGGACACTGATAATGCAAATGTTAGTGTGATTCAATTGTCAGTCAATTCCCTGAGACTCTGTTCCATTTTTTCCTTCTTTACTCTTTCCATGCTCTTGTCTTTTCCAGTTCAGATGTTCTGTCTTTGAAATCACTGATTCTGTCTTTCAAGCTATTCAAATATGCTCTTATGTGCCTCTAAGGTATTTTCAATCTCATCCATCATATCTTTCATTCCCATAAGGTCTGTTACTTTTCTTTGCAGGCTTTCAAGTTGTTCTTTATGCTCAACCAGTGCCGTATTATTATCCTTTATTTCTTTAGTCATATTTTCTTTAAATTCTTTGAAGTGATTTAGGAGAGTTGTGTGATTATCACAGATTAATTGTCTTAAATCCTGTATCTCTTCAGGACATTTGGTTAGTTCCTTTGGCTGGGTTATCTCTTCCTGTTGCCTAGTATGGCTGGTAATTTTTTGCTAATATTTAGGCATCAAAATTGGTGAATTTACTCTGATGGCCAATTTCTCTCTCTTGCCTATTGTTTTTGCTTTTTTTTGGCAAGGCCAGGTTACAGTTAATATAATCAATTATATTGAAGAGCAACAAATATTTATAAATGTAAATAAGAATTCAAATATAATAGAAATTAATTATAACATAATTCTAATTTTTATATTATAGTTCCAACTATTGGACATAATAATATCTAAGAATGAAATAAATTATTGGTTTAGTTATTTAATTTCCATTTAGGCCATAATTCTTTCTAGATAATCACAGTCCTATTTGGGAATTCTTCACATCTTATTGGAATGAATTACAGCAGATAAGAATTTGTCAACTCATAATTTTATAAGGCAGAAAAACTCAAAATCTTTTTCAACAGAAGTCATGCTAAATCATTATTGATCTAGATAGATTATTTTAATTAAGGAGTATGAATAAGAAAGGGTTAAAGAAAAATGAAATATCCAAAAATATATCTCTTCTCCAGCTCTCCTCAATTACAAGCGTTTATTTGTATGAAAAAAAATTACAGAATACTAATCATAGAAACAATTTGCCAGTTTTACTGAGTAATTATTGTTCGAGTACTATAATAGCATTTTTTTAACATTTATCTGGTCTACTCCTGCTCTTTTTTAATTACTATTTGCATGGAATACCTTTTTCCAACCTTTCACTTTTAATCTGGTTATGTCCTAATGTCTGAGGTGGCTCTTTTGGTGATAACATACAGAAGGTTCATATTTTTTTATCCATTCTATCTGTCTATGTCTTTTGATTGGGGAGTTCAATCCATTAACATTCAGTGTGATTACTGTAAAGGCATTACTTACTTCATCCATTTTGTCCTTCAGCTCTCTGTTGTTATATCACTCTATTGTCTATCTTCTTATCCTTTATTTACCCTTCCTAGTAATCTTCATTTCTAAACTCTTCTCCTTGTGTGTTTTGTTTTTTGTTTTTTTTTTCTTTTTAGGCTGCAGTACCTCCTTTAGTATCTCTTGCAAATCTTGTCTTTTAGTAATATATTCAATTTTTGTTTGTCTGTGAAGACTTTAAACTTACCCTCATTTTTGAAGGACAACTTTGCCAGATACAGAATTCTTAGTTGGCAGTTTTTCTCTTTCAGTACCTTAAATACATTATACCACTTTCATCTCACCTCCATGGTTTCTGATGAGAGGTGGTTGCTTAATCTTATGGATTTTCCCTTTTATGTGATGTTTTGCTTTTCTCTTGCTGCTTTCAGAATCCTCTCTTTATCTCTGATATTTATCATTCTGAATAGTAGGTGTCTCAGGGTAGGTCTATTCAGATTTATTCTGTTTGGGGTGTGTTGTCCTTCTTGGATATTGATATTTATGTCTTTCATAAGGGTTGGGAAGTTTTCTTTCATTTTTCCTCAAATATTCTTTCTTCCCCTTTTCCATTCTCTTCTTCTTCTGGGACACCAATAATGCAAATGTTTGTGCGTTTCATGCTGTCATTCAATTCCCTGAGACTCTGTTCCATTTTTTCCATTCTCTTCTCTTTCTGTTCTCCTGTCTTTCCAGTTCAGATGTTTTGTCTTTGAAATCACTAATTCTGTCTTCAAGCCATTCAAATCTGCTCTTATGTGCCTCTAATGTATTTTTAATCTCATCCATCATGTCTTTCATTCCCATAAGGTTTGTTACTTTACTTTGCAGGCTTTCAAATGGTTCTTTATGCTCTCCCAGTATCTTCTTAATATCCTTTATTTCCTTAGTCATATATTTTTTTAAAATTATTTGAAATTATTTAGGAGAGTTATATGATTACCACTGATTAATTGTATTAAATCCTGTATCTCTTCAGGATATTTACTTTGTTCTTTTGGGTGGGCTGTCTATTCCTGTTTCCTAGTATGGCTTGTAATTTTTTGCCGATGTCTAGGCATTTGAATATGTTGATGAATTTACTCTGATGGCTAATTTCTCTCTCTTGCCTATTTTTTTTCACAGCTGTTTTTTGATATTTGATTCAATTTATTCTAAGTCTTTAAAATTACTCAGCTTAAGTTTTCAAAATCAGGTCAGGAACTCACTAGTGGGGTACAGATGTTCTCCCAGGAGTTGGATACAGAGGAAGTTTTTGCCCATGCAATTTCCAGATTTGCCAGCAGATGGCACTCATCAGCACACCTTTCAACTGAGGTGTTTCAGTCTCAGGTTTCCTGTGTTCCTGTGTTGAATCTCTAGCTCAGAGATTCAAAGAGGGCTCTGCTGGCCAAAGTCACTGAAGAAAAGCACCTGACATCCCCTCCCTTTTCCCTTAAAACAACTGACAGGGAGGAAGATGTTCCTCCCCTCAGTCAGCTGCAGTGAGCCAGGGGTTTTACCCCAGCTTAATAATTTGGGGGGTGGGGGAGGGGAGCCCTTCCCAGCTGGTACTGGGCTTGGTAACTCACGTTTGTTGTTTTGGCTTCTTTGTCTCTCTGTTCCTCACCCTCTTGGGAGTTGTTAGCACTCTCCTGGTCTGCTGATGCCCAAAACAGGTGCCTCAGAGAGCTTTTGGCTCTTTCTTCATTGTTTTTGTGAGAAAGTTGAGCCTTGCCTGCCTCCTCTGAAGCCATCTTCCCACAATTCCTCTGAACATAATTTTACATGAGTGAGAAATAAGCACCTATCTTGGGATTTTCTCTCTTGTAATCACACAGATTTAATCCTAACTGAATTAACAATTCAATTTTCTACTCTTCCCCAATATGCACTCATTTCTAAGCAGAAATGTTGGGGTTTGAATCATATTTCCCACAAAAGATATGTTCAAATTCCAACTTCCGGACCTGTCGGTGAGACCCAAACTATTATTACGATCTTTGAATATTTATTAGTTAAGGTGAAGTCAAACTTAATGAAAGTGGCCTTAATCCATTTTGACTAGAGTCCTTTTAGGAGATGACTGAGCAGGAGGAGAAGAAACCAGTTTAGAAGTCAGAGCAGGAGAGAGAGTTCACCATGTGCCAGAAGCAGAGATGCATCTACAGGACAATGAACCACAAAGATTGCTGCCAAACCAGGATCAGAACTCTACAGGCTCTGGGAGAAAGCATGGCTTGTCAACAATTTGATTTTGGGCTTCTAGCCTCCAAAACTGGGAAACAATAAATTCCTTCTGTTTAAGCCAAGCAGAATGTATTTTTTTCATAGAAGCCCCAAAGAACTAAGACAGACAAATTTCCTCATAGTCTCACAACTTGCTTTGATTCAGGTTGCTCCATTTGCCTGTCCACTCTTCTTACCTTCACATATCTTGGATCTGCTCAATGAAAAAGGTTCAGATCTACCAAGAAGCCATCTCTGATTTTTTTAGTTCTTAACTCTCTCCCTCTCATCTGAATACTTGCAGAATTTATGTTCTGCCCCACTTTGTCAATGATCCAAATAGAATAATCTTTTCTCCTGAATTTTGTAAGAGCCTTCACAACCAGGTATGACAACTTGAGTTCTCTGGAAACAATTTGCTTATGAGAGATCAATACCTATGAGAAGAAGGGAGGCAGAAGCAGGTCTGGGCAGAGGCAGTATTTGAACTGTGATGAAGACCCAACAGAACCTGGGAAGGGAGCTC
>PVKH010038686.1:0-11295 GCA_004027955.1 Chaetophractus vellerosus | reverse complement strand
TCCCATGTGGTACACCGGCGAGCTCTTTATCCACTGAGCTATCTAGCCGGGCCTGCTCTGATAGATTTTTAAAAATTTATTTATTATTATATATGCCCCCATTTCCGCTTGTTCTTGCTGTGTTCATTTTTGCGTTCTTCTGTGTCTGCTTGTCTCCCCCTGTTGCGGCAACCCACTGAGTCAGCTCACTGTGCGGTGGCCTTGCCTGCTCGCAGGTGGCTTACCCTGCCCGCGGCGGCTTGCCCTGCCTGTGGCAAGTTGCCCTGCCTGCGGCGGCTTTGCCCTGCCCATGGCGGCTTTGCCCTGCCCACCATAGCTTGCCTTCTCAAGGCAGTCTGCCCGCTCGAGGAGGTAAACTGGTGCCCTACCAATTGAGCTACAGCTGGCCCCTGCTCTGATAGATTTTTGACAACAGAACTGTACAACCCCTAGGCCCCAGTGTCTTTTTTGCAAGGGAAATTTTTGATCACAGGATTTAATTGCTTTATATCACATGAGTTTTGAGATATACAATAGATAAATTTTCATCCAAACAGATCAAACTGTTAGTCCTTAGTTCTTTAATATTTCCTTTCAGTGGCAAGCAAAACAAAATAATGCAAACATCCCTAAACCATTTTAGTTTTACTTAATAAAAATAAGATTAACTTAATGTAAAATAGTATGTTTTTGTACACCTTTTGATATAATTCAAGGCATTCTCCTTGAGTAAGGGTGTGCTCTTTTGGATCCAGACCATTTTTCTTGCATAAACCACTCTCACAAAACATTTCATAACATTAAATTTTCATTTTCTCTTATGTGGAGCAATAATTTAATTATAATTTTGAAGGAATCTAAATGCAACATCCATTCACATTTTTATGAATTGTTTATTTTTTATTTATAGTTGTTTTTTATATATATATATATATGATAGGACATCATTTTTTCCTTTTGTTAACTTATCTTTGTCTATTTTTTCCAAAGCCTTCAGCATATTTTACATTAAACATATAGTTTTCTGTATAACTTCATATTTCATTTCTTTACACGGTTAAGGACTAACTTACATAATAATAATGACAAATACAGTTGGGATAGATCGGTTTTAGAACAAACCCACTTACTCTTTGTAATCATAAAGTTCAACTTATGGCTGAACTGTGTGGATATACTTTCCATAGACATATTTGCTACTCATAAGTGTTCAATCTGCTGTAGCCATCAGTGTGATTTACAGAGGAACTAGATAGAGAGTGATGAGAGTGGTGGTAATTTAATCCATTTATATCAAAGCTCCACAAAGAAGTTGTCTTAATTGTTGTATTCAATTCTGCCCACTTCCACCTACATGTTTTATTTTTTCCCTCTTTTTTGTCATTCCCATTTGTACACAAGCATGCTGTTATTTCTCCCATCTTCAAACAAAATGAGAGACTTCCTTTGATTTTATAATTCACTCAAACTGTAACCATTTCTCTGGTTCCTTTTTTATCATAGATCCACAAAGAATCATCATAATTGCTGTCTTGAATTCTTCTCTCCATTCTGTCTTGAGCCCATTCTAGCCAGGACTTTGTCCAATTTGTGGAAGCTGCTATTGTCCAGGGCACCAAGACCCTTCATTTGCTAAATGTGAAGATCTATTCCAAGTTTTCATCTTACTAATAAGAAGTACTTAACAAAACTGATCTCACCCACTTCTTTCTGTATTTGGCTTGCAGAATAACACATTCTCCTGGTTTTACTTCCACCAAACTGACTGCTCCTATGCATTCTTCTTGACTGCGTCTCCTTCATTTCCCCAAAATCTTAATTTTCATTGGTTCAAGGCTTGGCAATGTATCATCTTCTCTATCTCCACTTATTTCCTTGCGGGTTTCATCTATTTTTTTCTGGCTTTATAGCTTCCATATGTTAATGACTACCTAGTTTACTGATCCAGTTTGTGCTTTTGCACAAATTTCATATCCATATATTTAGTAGTCTACTCAAAATTTCCACTCGGATATCTAAAATACATCTTAAGCTTAGTGTTTTAGTTTCCTAGGCTGCTCAAAGCAAATGCCATCACATAAGGTATCTTAAACAATGAGAAACTATTTGCTCACGGTTAGAGTCTGGGAAAATGTTCAAATCAATGCACCATCAAGGCAATGCTTTCTTCCTGAAGATGGGCTGCCAGTGAGTCTTTATTCCTCTGCCATAGAGCAAAGCACATGGCAGCATCTCCTGTTCTCTCCCTATTCTTCCAGATTTCATTGCTTTCAGCTTCTTACTTTTGTGGCTTTCTCCCTCTTTGTCTGAATTTCAATCTCTTATAAAGGACTCCAGTAATAGGATTAGGACCCATCCTGAATGAAGTGGTCACACCTTAACTGAAGCAACCTCCTCAAAAGGTCCTATTTACAATGTGTATACATTCACAGGAAAATAAAATTTAAGAACATGTTTTTCTGGGGTACATACAGTTCTATTCCATCACACAGAGTATGACTAATGTCAAACTCCTGATCTTATACTCCAAACCTCCTCCTCGCCTGTCATTGGCCCCATCTCAGTTAATGTCTAATCTGCCTTTCAGATCCTCAAGTCAAAATTCTTAGAATCATCCTTGGCTCCTCTTTTTCTTTTAAACAACATTTTCATTATATTATCAATGAATGTGATAATATAATGCTGGCCTTTCTTTATAATCCAATCACTTCTTAATTTATTTCTTCTGAATCAACCAAGTTCTGAGACACTCATATCTCCCTTGTATTATGACTGGTCTCCTTGCTTTTTCCTTTCCCCTTTACAGTATATTCCAAATATCTTAGGTAGAATGATTCTTTTTAAAACATAAGTCAAAACATGACATGCCTCTCCTGAAAACTCTCCAGTGGGTTCCCACATAATCAGAGTAAAGTCAAGTCTTAGAATAGCCTCCAGGCTCCATGTGATTTCCCCTTTCATCTTTCTAACCTCATCTCTGCCAATTTTTTCTTTGCTTATGGTGGCTATGAGAATTCACAGTTCATCCAACTAGATATGTTCCCTCCTCAATGCCTTTGCATCCATTCTCCTTTCTACCTGAAATATACAACCTTATTTATATACTTGCTCCCTCATCCTTTTAGGTCTTTGCTCAAATATGACATATTCCCCAAGACTCTCCATGATTATCTAAATTGAAAATGGAATATCCCACTCATCTGTTTATCTTTTCCATATACTTATTACTGACATACATATGTATATGCATATAAATATATGGGGAAATATATTAGTAATAAGTATTAAATCATTTATTTATTTACCTACTTAATTATTTTTTGTCTTTCAATTCAATAACATGCCAAACCTATGAGGACATAAATGTAGAAATTTTTGTTTGTTTTGTTCATGGCCAACCATATATTAGTAACTAAAAATATTTTATTTTGTTGAATGAAGAAATAAATAAATGTTCAATAAAGTATAAATCTACTGAAATGGTCCAGGTTTTAGCTAGAATTATAACCTTTCTAATACATTTAAAAATTAAAATATAAATTTTAATAAAGATGAGTTACTTCATACAGAAGTAAAAACTGAAAAGATTTCTAAAATAGCAGCTTTTATTAAACACTTAGAGAAAAGGGCACATACATGCTGTTGGTGTAAAGGTGGAACATTACAATCTTTTTGGAAAGCATCATAAAATATTTTTATGAGGTAAAAATAAAAATACCCAGTACATATTCACTGGACAATTGATTAAAGATATGCTGAATCATCACTAATGTTTCAGACTTTTAATAAAATATGATTTCTAAATTATAATTATGGATATGAGTCTTTAATTTATATCAGTTTTGGTGATCTTTATCCATAATATTCAGGACACTGTGATTACTAGGATTTATAAAATTCTAACATGCTCTTGAGTCTCTGACACTTTCCAAGACCCCAAATAATAGTCAAATTGATTTAAAAAAACATATTATGTCATGTGAAATCTTAAATAGAAATTTAATTGGGCTACTGAGAAAAATGTGAAGAATAACTACAAAGAAAAATTACTTCAAAGTAAGTTTAGATTAAATATGAAGGAAAATTTCATAGCCATATCCAATTTTAATAAACCAGTGATTCAGTCATTACACTTTCAATTTAAAATTCTATATTTACACAATAGGAAGTTTGAGTAGTATTTTATTTCTTTTTACCATATGTGTTAAAATTCAGTACAAGAATCAGATCATAAGCTTTATTTTAAACTCATTTCCAAGAATTGACTTCTACTGATTGTGACTTAATAATTAAGCTAGATTAGTTGTTTCTTACATGGTTTTCCTAAGTACATAGATTTTCATCAAAGCAGTATTGAAGCTCTGGTATAATATTTTAAAATGTCAAACGGAAACCATATAGTCAATAATTAATCATTTATGTTAGGAAATTGATTTGACAATTTTATTTTGGTTTTGGGTATTTTATCACTCACACTGTGTGATGCCATTTATATAATTTTGTTTGCTTAGAAGCTATGTTTCACAAGTATGACTATCTTAAATTAAAATAATGTGAGCTATTCTCACTTACCATAGACTAGTCATGAGCTTCAGTTTAGCTAAAAGCATTCATATAAAACCTTTTCTACATATTTTATGTGTAAAATATAAGGAAATATATATATTTTTTAATTTTATTTTTTATCTCATTCTGCTTTATAACCTGTGACTTCTGAAGTTTTAAGGAATGTATTCTTCAAACAGCCTTTTTGGTGATCTTTCCCTAACAACCCAAGTTAAAACAGAGGGTTATTGATAACTTTTATTTTTAAATGCAGTTCGATATCACCTCTAGAAACCACTAATCCACCACTTAAGATAAATGAAGAAATGTTTTAAAAAATGATTATGGCATGATCCAAAGTTGTTTCATGGATTTACCTTGGTTTGCCCCTTAAGGAAATTAAAATATTTTGTGAACATTAAGTATGAAAACAAAAGCTTATATTTTAATGAAATTGACATTACTTTATAGAATTATATTAAAACAAATTCAGCAAATTCATTAATTCTGACCTCTATTTTTCTTATTTTTCATCATTAGCTAGGAAAAGGGCCTGAAATGAGACACATTCTCATCAGTCTTACACTGACAGGCCACTTTTATCAATTGCATGCCGTGCTTGTATGCAATAGATCATTATGTGTGAACTTGACACTTTCATCACAGTAGATATGGCTCTTGTTGAAATGGCGTCTACCCAAGTCACAGAAACGATATACTAAAATTACAATGGGAACTCTGATTCTTAGAGTTCACCATAGAGATAATTGAGTAAAGTTTTGTTCAACTTCAAGCAGAAAATTTTATCAACATTTAGAATGGAAAGCAATGAACAATAGCATAAGACTTAGTTTACGTGGCATTCTGATAAGGATAATAAATTAATGCTCTTTTTTTTTCCTTAAAAGAATTAAAACTGAAGTGATAAGAATTTTATGAGCATCAGCTCTTTTTCTAAACAGCTTAAGGACTTAAAATACTCAATTCTACTAAATAATAGTTTTATTTATTATCTAAAATATGCCAGGGACTAGGAAAGATTCTGGGACACAAATAAGAACTGTCGTTGCCTTCAAAGAATTCATAGTTTCTCATGATAGATATTTAAATAGATGTTAACAGTTAACTAAAATAAAATGTGTTGACTGCTTATTAAAGATTAAAACACACTGTGAGTTCGTGTGAGTACAGAGAAGAGAATATTACAGGGTAGTTAAGGGTGATCATGGAAGGTTTTGTGAAAGAGAAGAAGATTGACACCAGAAGGAATTTCTGTAAACACTCACAAATATGGAATTTATACATTTCTGCAGTACTTAAGTTAGCCTGTAAAAGAAAGCCACATTTGTGACATCCCCTCTCTCTTCTCTGCCTCCCTTCCTAGTTTCAAGGAATTGTCTTTTCAGTCTATTAGTCCTGCCACTTCACTCCCTCAATGTCAAAAGTTTTTGAAAAGGGTTCTTGAGTGTGTTGATGTAGATCTGAACCCTAAGGTGGAATATGCTATGGGGCTTGTTATGCTGGAGCCACTCTTTTGGTCTTGCAAGAACTGATTGTTAAATATGTAGGACTTTTGCCAGCTGTTTTTGAGAGCATGAAATTGGCAACGGTGAAAGTATTTACACCATGGAAATTGATACATCAGTTCCCTACGCCCTGCTCCCTGGGGGTTTACCAACACAGCATTATGCATACCACATGATCCAAACATTGGCCAAGTTGGCAGGATTACCCTTTGACAACCTATTCTGGCCAAAATCCTTCAGACACTGTCTGACATTAATATCGAGGAGACATAAGTGTTGGGTATGAGAAGAGAGAGAGAAAAAAGAAAGCAATCCTGCTAATGATGTCAAACCTCTTTAGATGTCAGTTTAACAAATCCCGTGGGATGTTTCCTCCAAGTATTTCTTGCAATCATATGGTTCCTTCCTTGAACAGGAACATGGTTTTGTCTCCATCCTGTTACATTTCCAGTCTTATATTTAGGGTCTGTTATGGGTTAAATTGTGTCTACCCTTCTCCCCCTCCCCACAATATGTTCAGTCCTAACCTCTGGTCCACTGAACGTGACCTTGCTTAGAAATAGGTTCTTTGAAGATGTGGTCAGTTAAAATGAGGCCAGCCTGGATTAGGATGGGTGCTGACCCACTACGGCTGCTGTCCTTATAAGAAGAGGGAAACTTGGATGCAGAGATACATAGAAAGTGGAGGGGAGAGTGCCATAAGATGACTGAGACAGAGACTGAAGTGCAGATTGCCAGCCAGAAGCTAGAACGGGCCAGGAAGGATTCTCCTCTACAGGCTTCAGAGGGAGCGTGGTACTGATGACACTGTGGTGTCAGACTTCTGGCTTCCTCCAGAACTGTGAGACAATAAATTTCTATTCTTTTAAGCCACCTAGTTTGTGGTACTTTGTTAAGGCAGCCCTATGAAACTAAGACAGGGCCCTTTGAAGTTTCAGTACTTTTATAGAGCTGAACCCTCAGAAGCTGCCAAACTGGCTCCTGGCTTAACCTGGCTGTTAGGGACTGCATGGAAGAGGGCAGTGAGCTATGCTGACCTCAGGTGAATCATTTTACCTGATAAATATTCCATGAGAAACTGGAATGTTAATTGAAATGCCTCTTCCATTCCAGTTTTTTATGACGGGTACAGTATGATTATTCGTTGTTTATCTTAAATTCAAATTTAACTGGGCAACCTGTAATTTTGTTTTCTAAATCTGTCAACCCTACTCCTCTCTAAATTTCAGTCTGGCCCCCAGACAGGCAATAGAATTTTGACAAGTTTCATTAGCTTTGCAGATTTATAATGAAAAGTAGTGGAAATGAGGGGGAGACAATCTTTTTAATCTGATGTTTCTTTGTGGTAAATTGCAGAGGCTCACAGCTTAGTTCTAAAATCCTATTTAAGAATGTGTTTCTAATAACCTTTAAGCTTGGAAAGAGAGACAACTGAGTTTAAATTGGAAAACAAATAATTTTCTCAAAAGGAAGACACATCACAATCTCTTCAAAACCAACCAAATTAATAAAAAACAAGAAGGAGGAGGAAAATAACTCAAACACACAGAAGTCCTTTATTTAGAAGGAAATCACTAGGTCAAAATGAAGAATTTTTAAATTAAAGACTTTATATGGTATTGCTTTATGTAATACTTTGAAATACCAATATGTGAGCTTTAAAACTTATTAAAAATAACTTATTTCAGCATCTGTAAAGCTAGTTAGCTGCTATGACTTTGCTCTCTGTCAGGTGACTTTTCTCCCTGGTGCCAGAAGAGACATAATATCAGCAGAGAGTCTGAGGCAAGGAGACCACCAGTAGGGATCTTAGATGTGCATTTCATTTCATTCTCACAACTCCCATTAGAATGTCAGTTTCTTGAGGGGAGGAACCTCTTTGCTGTTGACCTCCAGAGCCTAACACTACTTGGCATTAAATGAGTGAATAAGTTCCCTTTGCTCATCATCCCATTAAACCTGTTCAACTTCATCTTCATCTTGCATACCAGCCTTTTCACCTCCTCATCTACATGCTGCTGCCTTTCCCACAGCCTTGAGAGTTCATGTCACCTTGGTCCCCTACTGGAAACTTCTCTCTGGGGCAAATAAAAATGAGGGCCTGGTAATGCAACTACCAGGAATATATTCAGAAGTGAAAGCAAAGATACAAGCAGATATTTGCATACTGATATTCGTAGTGCATTATTCACAATTGCTAAAAGATGGAAAAAACTCAAGTGTCTATCAACTGATGAATGGATAAATAAAATGTGCTATATGCATAAGATAAAATACTATTCAGCTGTAAGAAGAAATGAAGTCGGGATGCATCTGACACCATGGATGAACCTTGAGGACATTATGTTGAGTGACATAAGCCAAAGGACAAATATTATACAGTCTCAATAATATTAACTAAATACAATGAGTAAACTCATGAAGTTAAACTCTAGAGTGAGGTTACTGGGAGAGAGAATACAGGTTGAGAAAGAGGAACTGATGTTGAAAGTATGTAGAATGTTTAATGAGGTAAATTGTAAATGTGGAGAAATGGATAGAGTTGATGGTAACACATTATAGGGAATATAATGGGATAGTCTTGGGAGGTTAATGGCAATTGAAAGAAAGCTAGATGATAATCTAGGGAATGTATAACAGTGATTTCTGTCGTGGATGATGATTGGGGTTAATAGTACAAACGCAAGACTTCTTCTATTACAAGGTGTTAAGAATACGGAGATACATGAAAAATACAACTAATGTTACATAAAGACTATAGTTAACCGTTATATTGTAATATTTTTACAGAGATGGCAAAGAAGGTGCTACATCAATGGTAAGGGTCAATAATAGGGGTGTATGAGGGGGTATGGGATTTTTCCTTTTGGAGTAATAAAAACTTTCTGAAATGGACTGAGCTGATGACAGCACATCTCTGTGATGAAACTGAGAGACACTGAGGGTATACTTTAGATAGATTGTACAAGGCAGGGGACATAAAATACAGTGAACCCTGTGGTGAATGATGGGCTGTGGTTAACAGAAAAAAACATGACAACAATCTCTCATGATCTATAACAAATATACAATACTAATATATGGTGTTAATAATAGGATGGTTTGCGGGAATAATACACCAAATATAAGCTATGGAATATAGATAACAGTAAGATTATGATGATCTTCTTTCACCAATTGTAAAAATGTGTCACAACTATGTAAGGAGTTGGTATTGGGCAATGTATTGGAAGCCTGTATGGTATGCATGATTGTTTCGTAAACTCACAACTTCTCAAATAAAAAAAAGAGTTAACATTCACAGAACTGGTGGTTAGTACTTGCACATGTTTTTGGGAGGAACAATAGTCAACCCATAACAGGAAGGATATTTGCAACACATGTCACTAACCAAGGATTTTTATGCAACAAATTTTAAAGGATCTAGAAAAAAGACGAACCTCACAATACAAACAAAATAGCCAAATGTATCAAACAATAATTTGTGAGAGAAAACTTTGATTTGTATGAAATGTATGAAAAATCCTTAGTTTAACCAGAACTGTCTAGTAATTCAATAATTCCTCAGGATGGATAGATAGATATAGATATATAGATAGATATGAAGATTGTAACAAGAATATTTCAATTGACTCTGGTGAATAACACAAATTAGAGAATCCCTAAATATACATGAACGGGAAAATAAGCACATATTTTACAGTGTTTTGAAACTGTGTAATATAACAAAGAAAATAAATGAAATAAAACCGAAGGCTGAATTACAAAACAATTTGCAGATAAATTCAGACATCTCTTCATTTAGAGACTTCAGAAGACAAAAAGATTGCTTTTAAACAAGAAAAAAAAGTCAAGATAGTGGTTATTTCCAGAGAGAAGAGGAATAAGAGTAATATAATTGCATCAGGGCACACATTTGTTCAGATGAAGAGTGGTGCCTGGATATTTAATGTACTATTCTTCATACCTTTTGTGTGTATGACTCTTTCACAATATTTTTAAAAATTGTATATTGTAATAAAATGCAATTTCTTATTCCCTTTCTTGTCTTAAATCACAAAAATGTATTTCAGACATCTTAATACAAATTGTGTGTGGCATTTGCTCTGGAGGAGATAATAGGAAGACGGCAGGAGCAGCTTTTTTTTTAAATCACCTGAATCTTCTCATTTAAAAACAGTTGGAGGAAATAGAGTATCAAAACAAAAACCCGTGCACAATATCTAAAACAAAGCTAGGTGACTAGTTATCCCCATATACTTCAAAACACAAAACAGATGCTGACAAACACTGACTACAGAAAATGTGCTATATCAGCCACTGTATAAGAGGAAGCAATGGAGCAGTTGATTGAACTGAAAATACCAAAAAAAGCGAAGATGTACTCGTAAAACTTGGACTACAGATCTGAGAAAGCAATTGACATTTCAATAGAATTTAGAACAATCTGACCTCATAATTCTAAAAAGCTACTACTCAACCTCCCTTCATGAAAGGGCCCTACACTTAGGATAAACCACTGGGAAATGAATCCAAATTGATCAGCAAAGATCTAATAGACAAAGAAACCAGAATTTCCAAACAACAGGGGAGAATGAAACAGATAAGAGATCCTAAAATGTGAACTGCCAAAAGCAAGATGTTAATAATAGGGTAAACAATACGTGTGGGTGTGGGCTGGTGGTATATGGGAACTCTAAATTTCTGTGCAATTTTCAGTAACCCTAAAACTGTTCTAAAAATTATGTCCATTGTTAAAAAGAAACAAGCAAACAAAAACAGTCAACTACCTTATCTTTTTTTTTTTTTAACTGAATAGAAACAACACAAGAGGGAGATTTGTGAAGTTATCCTGTGTCAAGGCTTCTTCTAAAAGTTCAGGCAAATAAGTCTTAGTAAAATTGAGCAACTAAAAAAGATTGAGATAAATCCATTACAACGTTGTAAGGAAAAAGAGAAATCAGAATAAAATGACATCCCTAAAGACAATAAAAGGCCTGGCAGAAATATGCTAAAAAATATATGAAAAAATACAAGCTGCTTCTTTCTTTTTTTTTTTTACATATCCCTCCCCCCCTGTAGTGGTTTGAGTTTGAATTAATTATGAATTCCAAAAATATAAATTAGATTATGTTTGTAAGCTCATCTGTTCATCTGGGCATGATTAAGTTATGAGTAGGGCGTTAATTGCCACATCAGTGAGATGTTGAGCCCCACCCCTCGGTGGGGGTGGTCTCAAGTAGAA
>PVKH010038685.1:0-11285 GCA_004027955.1 Chaetophractus vellerosus | reverse complement strand
GACTGGGCCACGTCAGTAGGGATTGAGCCCCACCCCTTGATGGCTAGGGTCTCAAAGATAAAAAGACATGGCAAAGGACAGAGTTGGAGAGGTTTTGATGTTGGAGTTCTGATGAGGAAGGAGAGAAGGCCCGGGGAAAAGAGATGAGCCATTCACCTGACAGTTCACAGCTGGCCTTGTGGAGAGAGGCAGAGCCTAGAGAGCCTCATAGTCTACAGCTGGCCTTGTGGAGGAACTAGAGGAGCTAAGCCAGGAGAGAAATGGAGCCCCAGGAAGAGAGGAACTCAAGAAGCCTGAACCCTGACAAACGTCAGCAGCTGTCTTGCTCCAACATGTGGCAACAGACTGGTGAAGGAAGAGACTTATGTTTTATGGCTTGGTAACTGTAAGCTTCTACCCCAAAGAAATACCCTTTATAAAGACCAACAGATTTCTGGTATTTTGTATCAGCACCCCTTTGCCTGACTAATACACCAGCCTTTATTTCAAGAGGAAGAATTCCAGCTCCAGAAGCAATGCTACTTGGGAGTTCTTCCCTCAAAACTGTTCCCACAGCAGACACAACACGGTCCTGGGCATGAGGTGTTGGGAGTCTCTGAGAGGACTTGTGGGTGGGGGACTGAACCACTTTACAGTTAGTTTTCCCTGTCACCATCTCCTTTTCTTTTCTTTTCTCATAAGCTTTCTCTTCTCTTTCTCATTCTTCCTTCTCTCCCTACTTTTTCTTCTCCCTCCTTCCTCTTGTCTCTCTCAGGAAGATAAGGAGGAAAATGTGGTCTTCATTCCCTCTGTCTGCCTCTTCCAGATGCTCCTTTTCTCCTGTTTTCTCCTCTCCATCCTCTTTCTTTCTCTTCTCCTCCCCCTACCCTCCTTTTGCCGACTTCTCACAGAATAAGCATAAGGTCCCATTTCAACGTCTACTCTCTCCTGTAGAGAGGAGAACAAGCCCAGCACAGGCCTCCCCAGAGGTTCTCTGAAATGGAAAGGAATTCTAGCCCTCACTCAGAAGGTGTCCAGACTGAGGGAGCCAGGACAAGTGTGGAAGCCAGAGCACCAGGGGAGGCAGCCCATTGCACCAGGGTGTCCCATCCTCTCCTCCTGTCTTCCAAGTTCCCTCTAAGTCACACTGCTCTTAATGGGGGAGAAAAGTGTGGGATGAATGTGACAGTTTATATAAAATCATCACAGTCTAATGTTCACACTGTGCTATTCTTATGGGCAAGAAACCAAAATCAAACATTTTTCCCTGGGTCTAGACAATTTCACACACAACAAAATGCTGGAAGTCAACTCAGTAGGCCCTAAGTGCTTGCTCTTTTTACTGCATGATTAGAAAATCTATTCATTTGAAAATCCCTTTATAGTACCATAGTCTCTTGTTTTAGTTTCCAGTTGCTGCTGTAACAAATTACTACAAACTTGGTTTAAAGCAATACAGAATTATTATCTCACAGTTCTGAGGGCCAGAAGTCTTAAATGGACCAGGGTGTCAGCAGTGCTGCATTCCTTCTGGAGGCTCTAGGGAGAAATCCATCTCCTTGCCTTTTTTCACCTTCTAGAAGCCACCCACAGTCCTTAGCTCCTAACTTTTCCCTTTTTCTTCAAAGCCAGCAGGGAAGCCTCCTCAAATCTCACTCATCTGCTTCCATCATCAAATCTCTTCTCTGGCTCTTATCAGGACCTCTGTGGTTACACTGGGCCCCAGGTAGATAATCCAGGACACATCCTCACCTCAGAGTCTTTTGCTTAATCAGATCTGCAAAGTCCCTTGTGCCATGTACAGGAACATTTACAAATTTCAGGAATTAGGATGTGAATATCTTTGGGGGCCATTATTCTACCCCCCTCTCCTGCTCACTACACCAGCCCTTATAATGTAAGAGAACCTAGAGGCAATCAATCAATGGGAGTAAAGTCAGGCCTGGTTTTAAGTCCTGTTTTATCTTTTTCTTTCTTTTTTGTTTACCAAGTGTAACAGAGTACCTGATGAGGTATAGCCAATTAGGAATTGGACAGGCTACCCACTGTTTCAGACTGGGCCAGAGTTCAACAATGTGTGCCACTTTTATTACTTACCTGATATTTTTGGGGTGGGGTGGGGAGCAGGCTGAGGATAAGATGTCACTACTGATTTAATGGGACCGGCTACTACAGTCTATGCAACAACCAGGAACAAAGGCTACATAGAGCTTCTTGCTGCTATTTTATATTTCATGGGAGCTCTCTGCTGGTCAAAAGCAGTACTGTGTTTCTGTTCAATAGCTCTGACACTCCCTGTTGCTCTGTTACTAGATATTCTTTCCAGAATATTTTATGAATGTTTCCTCATTTTTCATAATACTTATTGATAACCAAGGTATCAATGGTTTTCTCCATTTGGCATCTAATGCATAGTAGGAACTCAGGGCATATTTAGTGAAAGCTAAAAAACTTGAATAAAAAACCTCCACAAATTTGAATCACTGAGACCTAAAAAATACATATACATATATATGTTCCATTGGTTGTGGTAACAGAATGGGGAGGCGGTAGTGGCACAGGTGGTGGTGATGGTGATGCCTTAGATGCTCTTCTTCCCACACTTGGAATGGCTGTTTCCTTCCCACCCTTTGGGTTTTAGCTTAAATGACATCTCTTCAGAAAGGCCTTCTTTAAATAAGCTTCTCCCCTCACCCTTATTTTTTCACTATAACAGCACACTGGTTCTTTCTTTCAATTTAACCTGTTATGACTGGCAATTACTCATTTAATTTATTTATTGTCAGCCTGTCAAACTCACCTCTCCTCAGAGGTAAGATCCATGCCAGGAACTCTACTTTTCTTGCTCCCTGTTGTATCTCCCTGGTGGCAATCACAGAATCTGGAATAAAGTAAGCGATCAATACATTTTATTGACTGAATAAATTAAATTCATGACATTTATCAAGTATTTTACATACTTATCTCATGTAATACTCACAAAATGAAGAAACTAAGGTCAGAGACATTGAGTTGTCCAAATTCATATAGCTCATAAAGGATAAGGCTGGGATTTGAATTTGGTTCTGGCTGAATTCAATACAAGAGCAGTTTTCTTTAGAGAAGATGATATCTCATTGACTTTGAAACTGGGACCAATTCAACTTCTACTAAATTTAAAATTGGGATAAACTTTCATAAAGAGTTAGGAGGAACATTAGTCCTGAAGCCCAAGAAATCCCTAAGTGTGAGAGGTTCTGGTGAAAGAAGCAGGGAGGGAGAATGCAATCAGGCCAAATTCTGGGAGGGACTCCTGGACAATACAGAGAAATAAGTAATCCTGGGTCAGGAGCAAGTCAAGGATGCAGATGCACTGACTCACCAATCTCTTCTGTCTGCCCTTGATTCACATCTCAACATTGTCCAGGGGCAGAGGCCTTCAAAAAGAGAAAGGAGAAAAGAAGTAATCAAAAATTGTCAGGCAAAGATCAAACCCATTTTGCAGTCAAGGAAAATGGAAGAGAGACTTAAACTACTCAGAGTGCAGATCTTGCAGGTAAGTGACCAGCATCTTTTTCTACCATTTGGGTATACATGCAAGAATAGTGAGTTCCTAAGTGTCTCCTAGCAACCACCATCCCAGGTAGAGTGGCCTGGGGAAAGTGGAGTGCGAAAGAGACTCACATGATGGAGCGTGTCCCCCTGTCCCGTGAGCTGTCCCCTGTGGGCCTGTCTAATGACAAGTTGTCATTAGACAACCTGTAGTTCTTTAGCACAAGTAGGGGAGGGGTGTTGGGTCATAGTGGACCCACCTACTCACATCTCCAAGCCTCTTATTTCCTAAGGCCAACTGTCTGTTTACCATGCAGGGGAAAGGTGTGAGCCTCGGAGTGAGGGCAGGGACTGTTGCAGGATGGGGTTTTTGTGAGATGAACAGGGCAACCAGGAAATGAGCCTGCTAGGGATCCTCTCCAGTTCCTGACATGTTCATCTCACCAAACCAGCCCTCCTTTTGGTTATGTTTCCATCTTCTGCATTGTTCTACCTCTGTGTTACAACCTGCAATAAAGACAGTTAAAGACTTCTCAGATGCTTGACTTGTTGTAAATGAGACTTCCTTTGAGATAAGCTCCCCCATTTCTTCTGTGTTGCTACCACTGTGTTAATAAATGTTTTAGGAATACATCTTCCATTTTCTTCATTTGCCTGTAGTAGCAGGCAAGAAAACCACTTTGATATTTCTCAACTTTTATCTTCATCCAATCATATCTGCCACCCCACACTCAAGGATGTGTAAACAAATACAATCTACAATCACTGCCCATTTACATGACTTCTTTTTCACTTGTCCTCACGTATAGGTCTTGCAATTAATACATTTGTTGCTAGTGATGATTAATCTGGGATAAATCTTTATACTTACTGATTTAAAAGGAAAGGGCCCTCTGGTCCACAGTGACAGCCACTGACTCAAGGGGCAAACCTTGTGCTGGGAACTCCAGGAGGTAGCTGCTTGGGGTACACTGTTCCGGTCCTCAAGGAACTCCTCATGCAGTAGGGAGTGAATCAAGCACACAGATGCCTTCTCACATCCTGTGAACCCAAAAGCACCATATTCTGCACTCTGATGAGGAGATGGTCCTCAGACACAGAATGCATGCCCCCAGGCAGACATGCACAGAGGATATGGAGAACATGGACCATGCTATCAGCCAGGTCAGCAGATTCTCCCTGGAGGAGGAGATGGCAGGGCCAGGGGCACATCCACCCCCACCCCAACCCCAGTAACCCTGATAGAGGCAGAATAAGATTGGTCAGGACCTTAAGAGAAGTTCAAGGTGCCGTGATTTACAGGAGAAGACACTGCAACCCTCCAAATCTGCAGTGGTTGTATGGGGACAGGTGACACTTGGTAAGTGGAGGGATGGGAGGCAAAGGAAATGATGACCATGGGAATTTGAATTATTAGGAGGACACCTCATTCAGGCAGGATGGAAAAGCTTGCAACTATCTGGTGATGGTGAGTGGTACGGTTTGACTGGCATTGCCCATCTGAGGCTGTGTGCATCATAGTGGACAGCCTGGGCATGGAGCCAGGAGGCTTGGGCTGAAATCACCCCTTCCTCACTTACCGCCTGTATGGGGTTCTAATCTGACTAATGGGCCCTCTGACACCTGTGTCTCAGGAGTTTGTGTTAACCCAAGTTGTGTGAAGTTGTTCAGCTTGTGGTTGCTACAAAGTGTGTGCATGTCACACAGTGAGAGCAGAACCTGACTCTGAATCCACCTATGTAATTATCCCCAGTCTCCTGGATCCCACCACCTGTGGGTTTTGGCTAAGGAAAGGCATTATGTTCTGGGATGGGCTTCCTGCTCCTCCTCTCCCTCCATGGAATTCAGCATGCAGGCAGCTATGTTGTTCGTGGGTCCATGATCAGAAAAACTGGTGGTCACCAAGACAGATGCATATTGAGGGAAGCAGACATGGGATCCCTGGTCTATGGACCCTCCATGCCTCCTCTCTCACAGTCACCTGAGGACCTGCTGCCTCCCTCACTCTTACTATCAATCTCTTTTCCCCCTTTTGCCTTGGCTGTAGAGGAACAAAGAGGCTGAGTTAAATTTCAAAAATCCTCAAATTGTCACAGCAGGCCCCATGCAGCCTCTTTCAGAAGACTGAATCACGACATTCAGTTCCTTCACTGAAGATTTAAATCACTGACACAGGGAAAGAAATATAGCTCAGCACCAGAATTCATGAGCCAGATGCAGAAATATTTTTCTCTCAGCAGGGCTGCAGAAGGAAGCCCAACAGCTGCCAGCTACTCCCTACAAGTGACATGGGGCCCTGCACTCTGCCAGGTGGGAGTGCTCTTATAAAGACCACTTGTAAGAACCACTCCCACTCAACTTCTGTCTTCCTTTGTTAGACCCTGTCAAACAAATCTTAGCCTTGCAGTAATCAGCAATAGCTAATCAACCAAAAATAGAATACAGTTAGCTGCTGAGGTCAGAATCTAACCACAAAATCTAGATACCCACAAACTAGGACTGTCTAGTTTTTAGCAGACCCAGTAGAGTAGTGGAATGAACTTAGTAGAATTTTAGTCCATTATAATAGGAAACTCTCCACCCCTGGGCGGGACTTAGATGCCATTTTCTATACATGTGAAGTATGACCAAGCATGTTAAGGCATGTAGTGTTATAGAGCATGCACAAGCTGTAACCCCTCCCCATCTGTCAATCTTGTAACCCAACCCTTTGAACTCCTCCCCTCTACAAGCCAATATAATGCTGCTACTTCAGGTGTTCAGAGAGGCTGATTTGAGACTTTGTTTCCCAACCTCCACCGGCTTAATTAACTCTTTCCCTTGCATGCTCAAACCTTGGTGTGGACCCCAGTTCTCTGCGCTCGGCAAAAAGAACCCAAGGAACTCACATGAGTCCCCTTCACTGTCACCGTTATTTTCCCACTTCTGAGGCCCCCATAGGAGGCTGGGATGAACAGGAGCCCTCAGAACACCCAAGTCTGGTAAACAAGCTGACAGGACTACAAGTGGAGGGGGCTGTGATGGCCCCTACTCTTCACCTCACAGCTCATTTGTTTTGGAAAGAAGTAGCAAAATGCTCCAGCCAGAGTAAGCAGAGCCTGCCTGCTTCCCCTGCCCCACGGTCCCTCCTATTGAAGTGTGATTTTCCCAGTGCCTGCCCCATGAGACACAGATGGCTACCTGCAGCTCTTCAACTCCAACTGCATACTTAAAACTCCACATCACCATCAGTCCACTATGGGGCCAGGTGCATGGCTGACACGCAACAGGGACCATTTCCTTCCAGAGGCAGATAAGTCGTTCTACACTGTATGGTTTCCAAGTGAACATCCTGAGGCACAGGTCCTTCTTTCTCCTTCCCCATTTACTCCTGGGACCTGAGAAAAAGTTGCTGGTTCTGTGTTAAAGCAGTCTGTGATTGTTCAAAAGCACGTATAATTGAATGATTAAAATATCTCTTGACACTTATGTCACATGCAAATGAACACATCCCCAGGAATATTTGTAGATTTTAACTAGTGATTAACAATTTTAATAACTGAATTTTCCCTCTAGAGCCTCCTTTATGTCTCAAGATGAGCTCCCAGATGCTCTCAACAATAAGTAAAAACAACTGGTTCCTCCAGTCACTCATGGTTTATAATGTGAATTGCATCATTTGACCACCTGTGCTCCCCAAAACAGTCTGCTTAGAAAGGTGGAAGTTATCTTCTCTCAGAGTCCCTGGCTCTCAGGGGTTATCAGAGGCCTCTGTGGAACTGGTGAGATCAGCACAATATGTAAAAGCCTAAAGACTGTCCTTTTCTCATTGAAGGGTTTTGGCACACTTGCTGAAAATCAATTGACCATACATGTGAGGGTTTATTTCTGGATTCTCTTCTATCCCATTGATCAATTCCTGTACCAGTATCATGATGTTTTGCTTACTATATATAGCTTTGTAGTAAGTTTTGAAATTAGGAAGAGTGAGTCCTCCAACTTTGTTGTTTGTCTAGATTGATTCGGATATTTGAGGTCTTTTAAAACTCCACACCTCCCACAGCCTCCCACATGTATATCTTTCATCAGTGTGGCACGATGCCTGTAGTAGGTGTGCACATTTTGGGGCTTTGCCATCGGGCATGGACCACAGTTCAGAGTGTAGACTGCCCTCTCTCCCATACAGTTCTGCATGTGGGATATTGTTTTTGAATGAATAAATTTGCATACAGGAAGAATAGTCTTTTGGGGATCTAGAGGGTGGAGTGTGATGGTTTGAGCTCTATGGACACAGGAAAACTTGTTCTTAGTGTTATTCTATTGTTGTGGGTGTGGACACTGTAAATAGGATCATTGGATGAGTAAGATCTTAAGATGTGACCCACCTCATTGAGGGTGTGTCTTACTCCTCTTATTGGAGTCCTATATAATAGAATGAGATTCAGACAAAGAAAGACACGAAAGCAAGAAGTTGGAAGCAACAAAATCCAGAAGAGAAGGGAGAGACCAGCAGACATGGCCATGTGCCTTGCTATGTGGCAGAGATGTCTAGGATTGCCAACAGCTGGTCTTCAGGAGGAAGGTATCATATTCTCAGATGATCTCAGAACTGTAAGCTTGTAAGTTAATGAACTCACAATGTGAAAACCAATCATTTGTGGTCTATTTCTTTTGGCAACCTAGCAAACTAGAACACCTGGCAACCCCTTTACTAGGTATATAACCAAATAATTGTAAGTAGAGGTTTGAAATTATAAACAAAATATGTTATATACATGCAATGGAATATTATTCAACCACATAAAGAATGAAGTCCTGATACATGCAACAATATGATGAACCTTGAAGACATCATTTTGAATGAAATAAGACAGACACAAAAGGATAAATATTGTATGACCTCACTGATTTGAAACAATTAGAATATGCAAACATATAGGCAGAATCTAGAATATAGGTTATCAGGTGGAGATAAGGAATGGGAAGTTAAGTCTTAAAATGTACAGGGTTTGTATTTGGAATGAGGGAAATGTTTTGGTAAAGGATGGTGCTGATGGTAGCACAACATCGTAAATGCCATTAACAGCACTGAAATGTATATATATCTGAATGTGATTAAAAGAGGAAATGTTCTGTTAACCACAGTCCATCATCCACTAGAGGATTCACTGTATTATACAGTCTCACGCCTTGTACAAGTCATTCGAAGTGTACACTCTGGCTCTCATTTTTATCACAGAGTTGACAGAACAAATATGAGTACATTCTCTCATGAACTATAACAACTATATAGTACTAATATATACTGTTAACAGTAGGGTGTGTTGGGGAAAAAATATACCAAATGTAAGATATGGACTATAGTTAGTAGTAAAATTTCATGATGCCCTTTCATAATTTGTAACAAACGTTTTACAACAATGCAAGATGTTGGTGGTGAGGTGATGTATGGGAGTGCTGTATGATGTTATGCATGTTTGTTTTGTAAGTACACAACTTTTACTATATACTTATTGTTTATGTAGATTCATGTATGAATTATATACTTCAATACAATTTTTTAAAATGAAAAAAAAAACTCTATATGAATTTTAGGAGGGTTTTTTCTATTTCTGCAAAAATCACCATTGGTATATTGATAACAATTACATTAAGTCTGTGGATTACTTAGGGTAGTATCATCATCTTAACAATATTAAGTCTTCTAGTCCATGAACATGGCCTGCTATTCAATTTATTTACATCTTTTTAAAATTCTTTCAGCAATGTTTTGTATTTTCCAGTGTAAAAGTAGGTACTTGGTTAAATTTATCCCTCTTCCTAATTTCGTTTCATTCATCAGATTTTGTGATCTTTTGTCCATTACATCTTCAAATATTTTTCTGCCCTTTCTCATTTGGGGGCTTCCATGAGGCCTAAACTGGAATGTTTGATGGCTTCCCACAGGTTCCTCAGGCTCTGTTCAATTATATTCATTCTTTTTCATTTCTGTTCCTTAGACTTGATCAATTTCAATTGCTTTATCTTCAAGTTCACTGATACTTTCTTCTGCCTCTTCAGATCTCCTGCTCTAACCCTCAAGTGAATTTTCCACTTCAGTTATTGAAATGTACAGCTCCACAATTTCTGTTTGGTTCCTATTTATAATTTCTGTCTCTTTATGGATATTCTTATTTTGTTCAATGTATTCCTGATTTCCTTTTATTCTTTGTCCATGTTTTCTTTTAGGTCACTGAGTATATTTATGACAAGCAATTCCAATGATGGGGCTTCATGGATAATTTCTGTCAAATTATATTTTGCCTGTAAAAGGGCCATATTTCTTTTTTTCCATGTTTTTACAGTTTTTTTGTTGCACACTGGACATTTTGAGTATTAAAATGTGGTACCTCTGAAAATATGATTCTCCTATTTTTCAAGTATTGCTGATGTGTTTTTTATTGTTGTTGATTATTAGAAGTCTGAAGCCATCTGTCGATAACTTTTTGAAACTATTTTTTTGCAAAGTGCGTTTTCCTCGATGTCTGTGGTGAAAGGGAGGGGGGAGGGAGGGAGGGAAGGAAGGAAGGAAGGAAGGAAGGAAGGAAGGAAGGAAGGAAGGAAGAAAGAAAGGAAGGAAGGAATCTATCTTCAGTAGGTGTAACCAGGGTAAGCTACTACAGCCTGAGCAGACTAAAATCAACACAAGTATCTTGGAGACTTGGAGATTGATCATTTATTCCTGCATGCCCTTGTTTATGATTCCTGGATGCCCTCTCCCTTCATCAAGCAAATCCCTCATTGTTATAAGTGTCCCACCAGGTTTCAGAGTTCCACCAATACCTTATTTCAATGGGCATTTCTAGCACAATAGTTGCTTTGTTGAAGGGACTAACCCCAAGAGCTTCCTATTCCTTCATTTTGCATGAGGGCACTCCTATAATATCATTTTATCAGGTTAAAAGACATTGAAAATAATACAATACATCAGCTGACACACACAAACACACATGCATTGGGAGGATCCTAGTTACCTATGGGAGGAGGATGAAGAATATATTATGGAGGGGCTGGTGACCAGGGATTTAATTGCACTGGCAACATTTTACTTCTTCAGCTATGTGGTAGGTGCTAAGTATTCATGTTATTAGTCATATGCTTTTATCTATGCCTTCATTCAATATTTCATAATTTATTTTGAAAAGTTAATAAAATACATAAAATGTTCTGTAATTATAAGTTATTCTTATTATTATCTTTGTACCTTGGCCTTTCTTCCTTATTGGCAGAATGAGGTATAGTTTTTACCCTGCACTGTGTCCTGAGGGGGTTCCGAAAGACTGGGTCCTGGACTAGGAAAATAGACAAAGAGGCAGAATCTTCATCATGAGAAGACATGGAGTTCCTGGCTGTAAAGCCTCCGGGCAATCATCATTCATCAAATATGGGTAAGCTGAGCCCAGAAAGCACACAGGGAAGTGGGTCAATGTAATCTCTAACTCTTAAATATCTACTCCTCCTGGGTTTATAGCAAGTTATACCTAAAAGGACCCAGGACTTACATTCCTGAATGAGAAGGCAGAGATGAGCCTGTTAAGCTCATCTTGAGGGCAGCTGAAACGGGGTGATAAAATTAAGAGATAGAAGAGGCCCCCAAATTCTCCTGGTATATTACTTTTGTTTTATGGATGAATATATTGAAGCCTATGATCCCTCAGCCTGATTTGGCACCATCTGTGTCAAGGGAAACATGTCTTTGTTGAACTCAGGCATTGGACTGTCAGTTGGGCTCCCCTGCTCAAGCTTCTCCAATGGGT
>PVKH010038684.1:0-11270 GCA_004027955.1 Chaetophractus vellerosus | reverse complement strand
AATAAGACTTGCTGTTGGGTGAGATACAGGAGGAAAGGGAAATGAAACAGAATTCAGAGATGTCTTGTCATTATTTCTCTAAAACAAAGTGGGAAATGAGGGATTTGAGTAAGAACAGGGGGATCAATATTTAGGGTTGGAAATAAACATCAAATAAATGAATGAATGAAGACGCATCAGTCTACATATCAAGGAACATATAATTCAGTGGTAGAACACAAACAGATAAGGAGGAAATTTCAATAACGTAAGACAAGTTCCATAATTGGGAGTGGATGGAGAGCTGTAGAAGCACATAGAAGGTCACCCAATCCACTTTTTAGCGGTCAGGGTGGACTGGCTGGAGGAAGTGTCACTTGAATGAAGACCCAGTAGTGAGAAAGAACTTGGTGCTTTCAGGAAGCCTCAGAATGGTTGAGACAAAGACAGAAAGGCAGGAAATGGCAATAGAAGGGCTAGAGAGGTAAAGGCAGACAGACCATGAAAACCCTTATGAACATGTTCGGAATTTGATTCTTATCCTCAGGGCAATGGGATGTCAGTGTAATCAGGGAAGCCCAGAAACACATACTTCACTTAGGCTCACATTTCTTTGGCAGAAATCAGTCAGAGACCACAAAAAAAAAAAAAAAAAAAAAAAAAAAAAAAAAAAAAAAAAAAAAAAAAAAAAAAAAAAAAACCATAGCAATAAGAGTATTAAATGATCTACTAGAATAAATTAAATTAAATTTTCATCTATGTGTGCATTTGTCTATTGCTATATTATATTAATAAAGATGTATACACTGTCACCAAATCTGTAAATTTGTTTGGGATGACTGATTTTTTTTTTACATCTCAAAATCTTTTTTTATTTTTATTGGAGAATTTGTGACTTACAAAACAATCATGTGCAATGTGCAGAATTCCATACATCACCCCTCCACCAACACTTTGCATTGCTGTGGAACATTTTACAAATTATGAAGGAACATCATCAAAATATTTCTGCTATGGTCCAAAGCTTACATTTGGTATATTTGTTCATAAACCACCCTATTATTAACACCATGTATTAGTACTGTATATTTGTCATAGCTCATGAGAGATTGCTCTCATATACTGTTAACCACAGTCCATCATCCACCACTTGGTTCACTGTGTTATACAGTACCATGCCTTGTACACGCCATCCAAACTGTACCTTCAGTGGCTCTCCATTTCATCACAGATGGAGCTATCATTGCGTTAGTCAATTTTAGAACACTTTCCTTACTCCAATAGAAAAAATCCCATATCCCCTTATTATTGAACCTTAGCATTTATATACTAACTCTTTGCCATTGATGCAAGAGTATAACAACATTGCTGTTAACTATTGCCCATAAATTACATTAATTGTTATTTTTCCATATTTCACCATATTCTTAACACCTTATAATAGTGACATGCATTTGTTCTAGTTCCTAGAAGAACATTCTTGTATTTATACTATTAATTACAATCTTCATGGTATGATTCACTTTTGATGAATCAGGCAACCAAATGCCTGAATAGCTGAAAGGGGGACCAAGGGGAGCCCAGTATGACTGCCAATTGAAAGAGATCTGCCAAATATGTTAAGACACCATTGACAGAGAAAACGACAGTGGTTTCAAATCTAATCCCCAAACAGAAGGCCACAGGGCAGATGCTTCAAACTGACACAATGTGCTCAAACTGCTTATTCCACATGTGCTCTGCATATGAGCCCAGAGGAAACAGGGCCAGAGATTGATTTTCTAGATGATAGATAGATAGATAGACAGATATTAGAGAAGTTGTGAACTTTCAACACAATCAGGCATAATATGCAGAATTCTCATGCAACAGCCCTCCACCAACACCTTACATTGTTGTGGAACATTTGTTACAGGTTATGAGAGACAATCATCAGACTATTACCACTAACTATGGTCTATAGCATACATTTGGTATATTTTTCCATATCCCCATTATTAACACAGTACCTTCTTTGACAATGACGCAAGAATATTACAATATTGCTGTTAACTATGGTCCACAAGTTACATTAATTGTATTTTTCTCACACATCTCCATATTCTCACCACTTTGTGATAGTGATGTATACTTGTTCTAGTTTATAGAACATTCTTTTATTTGTACTATTAACTACAATCCTCATCCACCTCCGAGAATGAACTTTAACAATGGTTACACTGCTCTTGAATAACTCTGTAAAAACTAAGTTTTTTATATTATAGGGAAAGTTCACTCTATAGCTGATATGAATCTTAAGCTATTTTGACATTGCTTGAACTATGTTACTTTTACCTCCTAAGGCAAGGGAACATGGCATGCACTTTGGTTTGGACAGGTTCCACCACACAGTACTAACTCTTGGGCAATATATTCAAACTTTGTGAGCCTCAGTTTCCTCATATAAAATGTGGTAGTAATATATGCATTTTCGGTATTGTTACACAGATTTTTTAGAATAACCATTTCAAATTTTTTTAAAATGGCAGAAAAATACAGCTCAACAGGTTATGGAAGCTTTACTCCTAAAAAGTTCTGTCCAGGCACTTTTGTCTCATCTAATTCCAACTACTAACTCAATTGTTCCACTAATATTCAGAAAGATACACAGATGAACACAGATTTGTTAAATGACATAGTTAAGGCTCCTTAGTAATGAAAAAAATGAAGAGAAAACATGCTTAATCATATTCATATCTCTCAAAACCAAACCCCATAATCTATTTTTTTTTAAGATTTGTAAAACACATAAAATCATGCCTGGCATATGGTGAGGGTTCAGTTAATGGGAACTCCTATGATCTCATATCTCAGTTCTCTGTTCTAAGTTGTAGTTTTGAGATAAAATCTATTTTCTTTAGGTCACATATTCAAAATATCATTTTATTTTAAGTGTACTAAATAATATTATTAACTGAGCAATTTACAAAATTTTCATTTTAATGAACCAATTTTATTATGTGTAAAAATAAAACATGAAACCTATTAAGCCTAGAACTTTTTTGCTCTTCATAAAGCAATGACAAGTAAAATCAAATGTTTGCCACATGTTTTCCCATCTGCTAGGAGCTACAGATGTCCTGCCATATGTTTCAATGAAAAAGTCATAATCACAACCTGAAGGGCTTAAAAACCTTATATATGAAAGCAGAAATCATTGTGCTTGGTGACTTAAAAAGGTCCCCAAATATACAGCCCTGATGCTGGTCTCTGTCCACTGTGGTCTCCTCAGCTCACCCACAATTCAGTGCAATGAGTATTGGAGGCATTAAATGCAGATCATTTGTTCTGCAGATTTCCCATATTTGATCTATTCCAGGGTTCAGGTAGAACAAATTGCAAAGAAACTGGTAAAGAATTAAGTTGAGCCTAGACATTTGAATAAGAGTAAATATAAAAGACAAAGAATGTTGAAAATTGCCATTTAAATTCAACAGGTTGCCAATATTACAAGAGCAGGAAAGGACAATAAAGAGAAATCATGCCCTGAAATCAGGCTTTTAAGAAAAATAAGGTTAAAGTAGACGAAGTTACATGGTCTTTGAAACAAACAGCTCAGATTAGCTAATAATAGTTCACTAAATAGTATACGTCCAAAGTCCTTTCATTCTATTCTTCTTACTTCTGAATATGTGCAGGCAGAAAAGCAAAAAAGATCAACTTTTAAAAACAAGTTTAAGAGGAAGAATTTACCTTTTGTGATGGTTAGGCTAATGTGTCAGCTTGGCCAGTTAACGGTGCCCAGTTGTTTGGTCAAGCAAGCACTGGGCTAATTGGCATACAAGGGCATTTCATGGACTTTAATCGTCAGTGAGTTCATAACATATGTGGCTGATTACATCTACAATCAACTAAGGAGACAGAGTGATGTCTCATCCAATCAGTTGAAGGCCTTAAAAGGAGACATGATTTTAACATTCAGGAAGAGAATTCCCATCTCTACATCAGACAGACAGCATCTCCTGGGAAACTCATCAAGGACCTTCACTGGAGTCCCTGGCTTGCAGCCTCCCCTATGGAATTTGGACTTGTGCATCCCCATAGTCATATAAGACAATTTTATAAAATCTCTTACTATTTACAAATATCTCCTCTTGATTCTGTTTCCGTGGAGAACCCTGACTAATACACCTTTGTTCTGTTATTTCTTTCTAATATGATTTGCAAAGATAAGGATTTAGCCTCTCTTGCGAGGGAAGCACAGAAATATGGGTCAATGAGGAAGTTAGAAAGGAAGGCAAGTGTATAGGAGAAATGGAGAATCACCACTTTACCAAGAGCTAGGTTTTATTCCTAGCTTGGCCCCTATTCTGGGTTGAGTTGTGTCCCCAGAAAGGAATGTTCAAGTCCTAACCTCCAGCTCCATGAATGTGACCCAATTTGGAAACAGAATCTTTGAATATGTGGTTAGTTTAGATGAGACGAAACTGGATTAGGGTGGGCCCTAATCCAATATGGCTGGTGTTTTACAGAAGGGGAGAGACAGACACAGGGAAGAGCACTGTGTGTGGACTGAGGCAGGAATTGAAGTCCAACCACCAGAAGGAAGGAGGAAGCAAGGAGGGATTCCCCCCTACACATTTCAAATGTCTATCCTCAGAACTGTGAAACAATCAACTTCTGTTGGTGTAAGCCATCTTGTTTGTGGTACTTTGTCACAGCAGACCTAGGAAGCTAAGACAGCCCCTGATGGAATATGTTACTTGACTAAGTTGCAAATCCTTGTTGCTTTATATCATAATATGTACCACGAGAAGGTTTGGCTAGTTGACTTCTTAGTAAGGGACCATATATCCCAGAAGAAAACTAGTTTCACCTGATATCCCAGAGTTATCATAGCATCTCCTGTTGCTCTCAGACATGTCCTGGTTTGGTTGATAAATTACATGGCCTCCTTACCTCTTAGGTTATCTTTCTGAGCTTTTTGAGCCTAAAATTCTATTAATTCTTCTATTCATTTATTCTTCAGGATCTAGAGCACTCATATTCAGCAATGTTCTCACCAGAAAAACAATAGTTGACGACATACTCACATACTTACTAAGCATGTTGGAATAATTGTTTTTACCACTTAGGTCCTATGTGACCGCAAAAGCTCCAGCTCCTTTTGGCTGGAATTATCTAGCTTGAACTAATCGAGGTAAAAAAATATATATACTAATTATTCATTTTCCTGTCAATATAATATATTATTGCATACCCAGTGGTGTCTCACAGATTAGTAAATTATGATGACAAAATTTCCATTTCCTGGGCTATGCCATGCTTCCTATTTTGAAATGGCTCATGTACTTTACAAAGGTCAGGATTTTAGATGCTAAAAGTCATTGAAAACATATATACACTATACCAATTTCTGTGGAAGCAAGATTTTTAAAAACATATCAAGCTGAAAAGGTGTTTGGGCCACAAATAAATTTAAATAATTTTAACAACATTCCAAAATTAAGAAATATAGTGATTAAATTTCTAGTTGCACATGTTTTAATATGTCAAAATTTCTGTAATTTAAGTTTTCTGACTGGAATTTGGCAGAATTTCTCCTGAAATTTCAGAGAAGTCAAATCTCCAATTGACAATTTAAAAAACTTCATTTTAGCATCATATAAGCAAAACAAATCTGATTACTTGTTAACCTAATTTATCCACAGTTGATGATCCTCCTTGCCTTGAAAATTCAAACTTCTCTTCCTTCTTTTTTTCTTGGCACCATGATTCTCTTCTGGGACATTCCGCCCTATGACCATGCCTCCTCCACCCTCCCACAACACACGACTCTGGAAGCCTTTACCTTTTCTGCACCCTTTAACTGGAACTGCTGGTAATTTATAAATGTTGCCGCTGCTTTCAGTAAAGCAGAGTTTTAACATGAACACAGCAGCATGTGTTGGGGATATCTACAGGCCGTCTTCTGCCACCAAAAGGGGGAACCAAGATGAATTATTTCACTAATCAAGGCCATCTCACTGTTCTATCTTGCACTCTCATCTTTTCTCCACCAATAAATCTTCACATTTATCACCATTCCTAAAGAAGACTCAGACACAAGTCTTAAATTCATTAATCATCCAAGTAAATCTACAAACTCCAATCTGTTACTGTTTATTTCTCTTAAAATAATTTCCTGTAGTGATTATAAACCCTCCCCACCCATACATGTTTCAAAAATACTTAAAGTGATTAATTTTGTACTTTAAACTATGGGATATTAACAGAGTTTGACAAGTTATTTCTCATACTCAAAGATCAAAATACTTTGGAAAATCTAATAATAAATAAAAGAGAAGAACAAAAAATGAAGTACATGCTTTCAGATAAGATTGAAAAATACATAGGAAATGAGTATTTTAAAAGTTAATGTTTATAATAATTACACCTAGTATTTACCAAATACGTTCTATGTACAAGGCCTAGATGTAAGCTTTTTCTGCTGTATAAACTTATTTAATCACCACAACAACTCTACAAAGTACCTATTTTACAAATGAGGAAACTAAATCAAACAGATTGAGATGACCTCCCAAAATTCTCACAGCAAGCAAGTGGTGATGAGATTCAAACCCAGTGCTTACTCTATAGTCCTTGCTCTTTTTTTTTTTTAAACATATTGCGCCCCCCCCCTTCTGCTTGTTCTTGCTGTGTTCATTCTTGCATTCTTTCGTGTCTGCTTGTCCACCCTCCCAGGTGCGGCGACCCGCCAAGTCAGCCCACCGCACGGCATGAGCTTGCCCCGCTCGCGGGGGCTTGGTGGCTTTGCCCTGCTTGCGGCGGTTTTGCCCTGCCCGTGGCAGCTTGCCTTCTCAAGGCGGTCTGCCTGCTCAAGGAGGCCCCGGGAACCGAACCCGGGGCCTCCTATGTGGTAAACCGGCACCCTACTAACTAGGCTACAGCTGGCCCCAATCCTTGCTCTTAATCATTTCAACCCTATCACATCAAATACCCCTTTTTAAAATGAATATTGTATAATTTGACTTTGCTTATCCTGAAAGAAAATTCATAGATAATATTACCTCCCCTCAGATATAATTAAAGCAAAGCAAAATAAAACATAGAATGCCCTACTTTTTATATAAAGGAGAAATAAAAAGAATGCAATTTACAGTAAAATAATAGGCAATTCAATATGCAAATATTCAGGCAGAACCATACTAGAAAAAAATAATGATCTAGATGGCCAAAAATGAAGACTGGCGCATTTTTCACTCAAATAATGCAAGCAGCATTGTCATCATTAAAGAGATTTCCCCTAATGGCTATATCCATTTTCCAGGCTGCTAAGACATATACCACACAATGGTTTGGCTTAAACAATGGTAATTATTGGCTCACAGTTTCAGAAGCCACAAGTCCAAATCCAGGTGTTAGCTTGAAGGTTTCTTCCTCCCAAAGCCGGTAGAGCTCTGGCTGACTGGCAACCCTTGGGTTCCTTAGCATTCTCCCCTCATGGTGATGTCCTCTCTTTTCTCTTCCTGGCTCCATTGACTTCCAGGCTCTTGGCTCTGCCCAGTGACTGTCTCTCCTACCATGTCTGAATGCCTTTGGTTTATAAAGGATTCTAGTAATTCATATTAAGGCCCAACTTCATTCAGTTTGACCATGCCTTATTTAAAAATAACATCTCCAAGAGGTCCTATTTAAAATAGTTTCATACCCACAGGAAGACAGATTAGGAGCATGTATAAACTGGGGTACATAATTCAATTTACCATGATGATAAACAACTCTTGGTAAAGTTCCAAATAAACAAAGTGAAATCTCAATTTACAGAAAAGTTGCATTTTGGAAAATCCAGTTGATACTAAAACTGCATAAAAATACCATACGTTTATATGTAAATGATAATTTGGCTCTAGTTTCAGAGAATTATAAATAGATTTTTTACACCTTTGGATGTCTGGTGAGACTTCTAAAAGTCAGCAGTGCATGGGACAATTAATTGTTATGCATCCTGAACATTGTTAGACATCCAGCTTCCCTAGTCCCCACTCATTAAATGCCAGTAGGGCCTTTCAACCATTGGGACAACCACAAAACATTCCCTTTCACTCCTTCCTCTGATTTCTCAAACATTTCTTATCAAAAGAACTGCCACTAATGAGTGCTATTGCTATATGAAAGAATAGATGATAAGCTCAGAGCAGAGAAAACACCACTTCCATCAGAGGAAAATAAAGCACAAGACCACATAAAGATGGAAAAGTTTACTTTGGAATGTAAAATCTAGAGAGGAATGAGCTTGAATTTTAAATAAATGAAAAATATAGGTTGTCTTCCAGATCTTCCCACATTTTGTTTTGACACTTTTCTCCCATTTCATCAGGGTACAATTGACAATTTGCCTCTGTTCTAGCTCCTTTTCCTAAAGGATAGGGTTGGAACAAGCCCAGGCTACTCTATAAAGGAAGATTTACATGCTCTTTTTATTCTCTTTTTGTCAAATTTCATCACCTTCTCTCCTCTGACCTCTTTTTCCTCATGATTCTTCCATTGTTCCTAGCAGGTATTCCTAGGAAGCAGCGGGGGAGCAGAAATGAATCCCAAGAACAAACATTTGCATGATAAAGAGATTAGTTGATACACAAAGAAGCCATGACTCTTCTAGAAAGTATTTCAGTCATTCAACAAATATTACTACGCACATTCGCTGTGCCATGCACTGGATTAAGTATATACTCTCCATCTAAAAGGAAATTACAACCTTGTGGGGAATACAGACAATAAACACAGTTTTAAGATACTGTAATAAATACCATTGGGTAAGCTCAGGAATATATCGATAATTTGGAAGTTCACAGAAATGACACCTGATCCAGGCTTGAAAAGAAATAAACCTAATGGACTAGAAAGGTGGAGAGTGGAGAAAATGGCTTTTCAGGCAAGGGGAATAGAACACAGAAAGACTCAAAGTCAAAAGAACTTGAGGGAACAGCAAGTAACTCAGGGCTACTAGAGGGAGTCCAGTCAAAAAGTGACAAGAAATTAGGGTAGGTATATAAAAAGAGGCTAGATCATGGTGGGCCATATTTGCAAAGCTAAGGAGATTAAATTTCACCCTGAGGGCATGGGGTCCTACTGTAAGTTTTAATGATCCAATTTGCATTTTTGAAGGACCATCCTGGCCCCTTGTGGAGGCAGAGAGACCAGTCAGATGGATTTTTACAATGTTACAGGCACGGATGATGGTAACTGGGTCTAAAGGATGGGGAGAAGTATAAAGTTTTGAAAGTTGTGACAGTAGATAGGACTAAGTGATTGCCTGAATCAGAAGAGTGAGAACAGTGCCCTCATGGGCCTCTGTGTCAGACACATAAGTGGAGGAGGTGGCTTTGAAAGATGCATGTTGGTAGAATGAGAATGCTGAGGTTGATTTTGAGGCAAACTATCTATTCACAGGTGTCACTAACATACCTAATTTACTCAGTGATCAACTTTTCTGGTTAGAGCTACTGAATTTTATAATGGTAGAACTGAAAGAAGATTTGGTTATTAGAGGAGTAACTCCACATTTTAAAAATAAGGGAACTGAGCACAGACTTGGTGGGAAAGTAACTTAGTCCCAAACTTAAAACAAATAGTTAATAGAGTCAGAGAGGCAGAGTGCTGTAAGAAAGAAAAAGGCCCAGATTCAAATCCCTCATCTGTGACTTGTCTGCTGTATTAAAAGTCTTCTTATCTGTCTACTTCCACTTCTTAGTGTTGTTGTGAAACAAATTAAATCAAAGATACAAAATGCATCATAGTTCTATGTACATAGCAGTTCTCAAAAACATTTTCTTTATTTCTCATCCCAATGAAGTCAACATTAAAGGAAGTCTTCCCTAAATAAAAGGGCAAAAAATTTATATTTCACTAGTTCTTTACTTGGGCATTGTAGTCAGGCAGAAAAAGATTTGAAAACAGGTTCTTATATCCATAATTTTACAAGTTACTCAAATTTCTTGAAACTTGATTTCCTTGATTGTAAATATGGAGATATTATTTATCTTGCAGGTTGTTCTGAAGATTAAGTGAGGTAAGATATGTGAACATAACTAAAATAGTGCCTTTCACATAATAGATACTCAATAAACCCTGCTAAGTAGGCATATATGGTAGAAATTTCTATCTGGCATCTTAAGAAGGAGCAGGATGAGAGATCTAAACTGGATCCTCTAAACAGAAATGACAGTTGATATGCAACTGAGAAACGAAAAGATGCTGAAAGGGGGGAAATCTACATTAAGCCTTAAAGAGAATCCAGATTTAGAGAAGAAGGGATGGGAGGAGATGAGTCAAAGAAGGAGAGATATATTGATTTCCAGGATATGTGCATCTGTGTGTGAATATGTATTCATTTGTTTTGAAGAGTATTTTAGTTTTGCCATCTGCTCAAGCAAATATTATGCAATGGTCTATCTTAAACAATGGAAATTTAATGGCTCACAGTTTTGAAGTTAGGAAAATGTCCAAATCAAGACATCGTCAAGTCAATGCTTTTTCCCAAACAATGTGGCATTTTGGGGCTGACTGCTGGCAATCCTTGGTCCTGGACTTCTCTGTCACTGCACATGGTGGCGTCTCCTGGTCTCTCCCTTCTCTTTCCATTGAGTTCTGGCTGCGGTTTACTCTCTGTCTGAGTTTCATTCTAATTAGAAAGGATTCCAGTAACAGGATTAAGACCCACTCTGAGCCGCACCTTAACTGAACTAACCTCATCAAAAGGTCCTACTTACAATGGGCTCACACCCACAGGAATGGATTAGGTTTAAGAACATGTTTTTCTGAGGTACACACAGCTCCTAACCACCTCAGAGGATGAAAGTCTGCTACTTGGGATTGTAGCCAGAGAATATGGTCTATAAAATTTTTGCCTTAGAAAAGTTATTATGAATCATAATACCGATCCATGAAAGTGTTGAGTCTGCACTTCCAGTAAACGTATATTTATAAATACATGCACTAATATATTATTTAATTTCTTTTCTTACCCCAGTGTTATTTGGGGACATAGTATACCTGAGACCACTGTACTATGAATGTCAAAATTTTGAAAATGTTCCATGAATATCTGAATATAAGTTATAGTCTCACTGGATAAAAAAGTTTGATAGTTCTATCTATTATCTATATTCTTAATTTTTACATGTTTGATCAAAGTCTGCTAGACATGTTTGTTACATCGTATTGGGGTAGGATGAACATCTGTAATTTCTTCATATATTACTGAATTTGCTTTATATGTGTGAGTGAGGTTTTCACTTGCATTAACATAT
>PVKH010038683.1:0-11290 GCA_004027955.1 Chaetophractus vellerosus | reverse complement strand
CAATGAGATATCATTTCACACTCACTGGAATGGCTGCTATTAAAAAAAAAACAGAAAACTACAAGTGTTGGAGAAGATATGGGTAAATCAGAACATTCATTTATTGCTGGTTGCAATTTAGAATCATGCAGCTTCTGTGTAAGACAGTTTAGCAGTTCCTCAGGAAGCAAAGTATAGACTTACCACATGACCTGGAAATCCTGCTAATAGGTTTATACCCAGAAAAATTGAAAACATGGACTAAAACAGATATTTACACACTGATGTTTACTGCAGCATTATTCACAAATGCCAAAAGATGGAAGGAGCCCAAGTGTCCATCAACCGATGAATGTATACACAAAATGTGATTTATACACACAATGGAATACTATTCAGCTGTGTAAAGGAATGTAGTTATGATACATACGACAAGGCAGATGAACCCAAGGGTATTATGAAGTGATATAAGCCAGATACAAAAGGACAAATATTTTATCATCTCTCTAATATGAACTAATTATAATAAGCAAACACATAGAGTTAGAATCTAGAATATAGGTTACAAGGAGATCGATTGACATTACAGAAGGGGAGTTGATGCTTAATTTGTACAGAATTTCTACTTAGGTTGAATGTAAAGGTTTGGAAATGGATGGTGGTTTGGCAGCATGTTATTGACATGAAATTGCACCAAAGTATGTATGTGAATGTGACTAGAGGAGAATCTTATGTGGTATATGTTAGTAGAATAAAAATTAAAAGATAAAACCTAGTACCATGTAACACAGTGAACCTTATTGTAGATAGACAATAGTTAAGAGTACAACTGTAAGAATGTTCTTTCATGAATTATAACAAATGTTTGACACTAATACAAGGTGATTATAATAGGGTGGTAAATGGAAAAAATACGCCTAATTTAAATTATGGATGATAGTTAATAGTACTATTTTAATAATTTTTCATCAATTATAACAAAGGTAGCCACTATGAAAAAATTAGTACAATTACAAAAAAAGTGCTATCATAAATTGTAAAAACTGTTCTACACCAATGCAAGGTGTTGGGATGGTATATGGGAATCTTGTATTTTATGTATGATTGGTCTGTAAACCCCCAACTTCTCTAATAAAAAATTTTCAAAACAAGATTTTGTGTGTTTGTTGTTCTCTAACTTGCAAAATTATTTTTCCCTGACCCACCATCAAAATTAAGTGTATACAAATATATTCTGTTCTCTGATAAGGCATGATTTGAAAGTTCTCTTTGAGAGTTTGGCATTCAAGCATTCCAGTTGATATGGAAACTTTCTTTTAAACACTTATTTACTTTCGGTACAAATCTGTAAAACGAGACTTAATGTACCTTCATGAGATTCTAGCATTCATTTCCCTTAATGCTGTTTTAAATCAAAGTCTAAAGTCCTTGGATTCTTCCAACAGATCAGTTATACAGTTATTTACACTTTAAACTTCTTCAAAGAGGATTCAATTTTTAATTTCTTCTGTTCAGTGTCTCTTTTGGTATGATGGGTGAGGAATTACCAGACTAATATATATATCACTTTGTTGCAACCTGTGTATTGGAATCCCAGTTTGATCCCTGTAAGCTCTTCAAGGCTGCTTCTCAGGACTCAGCTCTGTAGCATCATCTTGTCACATTCAATATTTTCACTTCTTCACTTTTCTCAAACCTTTCATCTGCAATGGGATCCAGAGTTTACAAAAAGATAACATATATTTGGAAAGTAAGGGTTTTGCTTTGTACTTGATTGTATATGGCAGTTGTCTCTTTGCATGTAAATGCTTTGACAAGAATAAAGTTGCCGTCAGTCATCATGGAAAAAATTCCTTCAAATAGAAACAAGAGGGATGGTTTCATTGTCTGTTTACAGTTTAAGAAAGAATCTGGCCCTAATAATAGAGTTACAGGGCTTTGACTTTATGACTAAAGAGGACCAGACAGGGATTTTTGAGGGATTTTAAAAGTATGGGATATGCCTATAATATAATAAGAAAAATACTTAATTAAATATGAAACAATATATACATTCATGTTTGGGCTTCAATTTTCAATAAAGTCATTTCAGGAATTTAGGCTTTCCATTGCTGTTATTCTTTTTCAACTACCTTTTGCAAATTTCTTTTTTGGAGTTGCCTTCAAAGCTTCCTTTGGGAGAGAATCTATGGTTGCACATGTATAAAGTAGGTGAGATATTGTGGACATATTTGGCAAAGAAATCATATCATCGAGTGGCTCAATGTCATTTTCATAGTAATGATAACTCATATTTATCAGAAGCTTAATATATGTCAGGAATTGTTTGAAGAAATATGCAAGCATTGATGAATTTAATCCTCACCACAATCTTTGATCTAGTTGCTATTATTATTCAAAGGCAGAGGGAGTTTAAGGAAATTGACCAAAGAGATGGAATCAGTACTTAAACCCAAGAAGTCTGGCTTTAGAATATTACAACATACTACCTCTCTAGACAAAAATGACACATTAAAGAAATGTGGTTCATAAATTGATTTATAAACTGGGACAAAAGATAATATGAAAAGAGGAGCTTTATAAGAATATACTGTACAATTCTATGCCTATAAATATAATTTCTGTAAAATGTGTGCTTTTGCAAGAAAGCATACAAATAAAATTATCTCAAAAACGTAGGAAATAAAAAATTGAAAAAATTGAAAACATCAAAAATTACTTCTTTTTTTTTTTTTTTTTTTTTTTTTTTTTAAAGATTTATTTATTTTATTACATATCTCCCCTTCCCCCCTGCTGCGGCGACGCGCCGAGACTGGGTCACTGCGCAGGCGCGGCTTTCCCCGCTTGTGGGCGGCTTCTGCTTCCATCACGGCCAGCTTTTTTTCAGTTCGGGGGTGGCTGGCTGCGCTCGATTTGCAGGCGACCTGCCCTGCCCGTGGCGGCTTTTGCCTGTCCGTGGCAGCTTCAAAAATTACTTCTAAGGATGATTCTGGACTTAAATTATTTTTCAGTTTACTCTATTTGGATATTTTCTTCAACATTTATAAGAAGGCATAATTTCTAAATGATACAATGGCAACCAATCATTGAGAAAATTGGGAAGATTTTCAATTTATTTTATGGAGTTAGTATAATCTTGATACCAGAATCTCAAATCATTAAACAGAAAAATGCAGCACAATTTTAATCTCTAAATAAAATAGCAACTGACCCAATCCTACAGCATATTCAAGATTGCATTTAACAGCATGCTCTCTCAATGTTAATTATAAAATAAAAATGTAAAATTTGAGAAAAATTCATAAAACCTTAAAAAATATTGAATTTATTAAGTAATGGTATATATTAACCATGAATATTCTGCTGACAAGGCTATCGAGTCCACTCACTTAGGAAAGAATAGTCTCTTCAACAAATGTTCTTGGAGAAGTGGATATCTATATCCAAAAGAATGATAAAGGACCCCTATCTCACACCTTTTACAAAAATTTCTCAAAATGGATCGAAGAGCTAAATGTAAAAGCCAGAACGATAAAACTCCTAGAAGAAAATGTAGGAAAACATCTTCAAGATCTTGTGGTAGGAGGTAGTTTCTTAGACTTTACATTCATTTCTTGTTTATCTTCTTTTCCCTGAAATTTCTCCTCATTTGCTTCCCCACTTATAACCCCAAGCTACTATTTTCATGATCTGCTTGCCAAAATCAATGCAAACTTTTCCATATTAGTTCTTATTGGTCTCTCTGGGGTATCACCTGACTCCTCTACCTCTGCCTACCCTCTAAACATTCTTTCTAAATTTATACTCTTGGTCCTCTTCACTTTATATTCATCCCAGAAAGCCTTTTGATTCCAATGACTTCAATTGCTATTTAGATGAAGAGAACTTCCAAAGTTGTATATTCAGCCCAAAGCTTTCCATAAAGCTCCAGATACTTACATTTATTTTCTTGAGGGTTCCACAGCTTATTTGAATTAAATAGAATTAAATAGCTCCCAAAATGAACCTCTCTTCTCCCTAAAAACTACTCCTCCCTTTCTAATTGCACATGTTTTTTTAAAGGAATCATTGATCACCTATTTTGTAAGCCTGGACTTACCCAAAGCCAATGATTCTCCAAATTGTAACAGTTCTAACTTTTACATATCACTACAATTTTGCTCCACTTTTCAATTTCCAATAAGATGTAACGAATAAGAGAGGAATGAGTATTGTCACAAAGAAAAGAATAAAAATAAGTACATGTAAATAATACAACTTACCTGGAAAGTAAACAAATAAAGATTGTTTTTGCTATAATTTGCAAAATTATATATTTGAGCCCATAATCTACCTCTCCTATTACATTAATCTTAATATTTTTTTAGTTCTCATAACTCCCTATTACCAAGACTCCATCTATTTAGTAAGTAGTTAACAATATTTGCTGGATGAATAAATAAAGAATAGAGAGATGCACATGACTGTGGAACGTAATGACAAGGTTGGAATGAGATAACGAGTTTGAAATCAAAGAAGAAAAAGGGACAATCATAATGAAAGAACACAATATATAAAAACTTATAGGATGCAGTAAAGGGAGTGATGAGAGGAAATTTATAGCCCTCAATGCATACAATAAAAAGAATAAAGAGCTAAATTCAATGACCTAACTGCACACATGGAGAAACCAGAAAAAGAACAGCGAACTAATCACAAAACAAGCAGAAGGAAAGAAATAACTATTTTTAGAGCAGAAATAAATTAAATTGAGAACAAAAATCCAATAGAGAAAATTTAAAAAATCAAAAGTTGGCCCTTCTGGAAGATCAACAAAACCAATAAACTCTTAGGTAAACTGACAAAAAAAAACTGATGCAAATAAATAAAGTCAGAAGTGAGAGGGAGGACATTACTACTGTCCCCACATAAATAAAAGAGATTATAAGAGGACACTATGAACAACTGTACACCATGAAACCACACAAAGTCACAAAGTATACACATTGGATGGATTGTACAAGGCAAGGGACCATATACCACAGTGAACTTTGTGGTAGATAATAGACTGTAGTTAACAGTACAAATATGAGAATGTTCTCCCATGAACAATAGCAAATATACAATACCCTACATGGTGTTAATAATAAGGTGGTTTATGGGGAAAATACCCACCAAATGTAAGCTATGGACTATAATTAGCAGTATTAATCTGATGATGTTTTTTCATCATTTATAACAAATGTTACATAACAATGCAAGGTGTTTGCAGTGGGGTGATATATGGGAATCCTGTATGTTATGCATGATTGTTTTGTAAGTTCACAACTCCTCTAATTAAAAAACAAGCATCCCAGGAAAAGAAATAACATTTTCAGGCACACACTCAGACAAATAGTTACACAAACACTTCTGTGCCTCATGACCCATCTCCATATATGGAAGCATTAATCTTTGGTTGTATGACAAAAAAAAGTCTTTTGGGGACTCTCATCTATATGTCCTTTCTTTGTTTTTCCATTCATCACTGTTTTAGTTTGCTAAAGGTTGCCAAAGCAAAGTACCAGAAATGGGTTGGCTTTTATAGTGGGAATTTCTTGGGGTTAAATCTTACAGTTCTGAGACTGTGAAAATGTTCAAATCAAGCCAGCATCAGAGATACTGTCTCACAAAAGGTCAGCTGCTGACAATCCTGGACTCCTGCCACAAGGCAAAATGGGGGCTGGGCTCTGCCCTCTTCTTTAGCGCACTTTCTTCGGGAGCTCAGCTGTTGGCAATCAGGCCTATGGCTTGTTTCTCCCTGGGCCTGGTCTCTTCAGCTTCGGGCTGCTCTGCTGATTCTGACCTCTGGCCTCTCTTAGAGCTTCTTGGGGTTTCTCTGTCTTTCTGTGGCTGTATGCAATCCTGGAATCCTCTCTCAAATGGCAGGGTAAAATGGCAGCTCTCTTTCTCTCTATTTCTCTGTTTTCAGTCCTCAGTTTATATAAAACTCCAGTAAAAGGTTTAGGACCCACCCTTGGTCCCGAAATCTAATCAAAGGCCCTTAGTGGAAGTGATCTAATCAAAAGGGACTTTAACTGTATCTAAAGAAAAGGTGCCACTTATAATAGGCTTACATGCACAGGAATGGGTTAGCTTAAGAACGTAATTTTCTGGGGTCCACAAAAGACTCAAGCCAGGGCAACCTCTTTTTTATTGAGTACCAACCATGTATCAGACATGATAAAAGTCATGACCCCTGAACTCAAAGACCTTACTTTCATTGACTACACATTCAGTATCTCCTTCTTTCAGAACTCTCCCTTAAATACAGCTCTACATCCTGTGCTGAATATATTAGTCTAGGTAACAAGGGTCATATTACATTCTACCCACAACTCTGCAGTCCATCTGAATAGGGCAGAAGCATACAATTAGCTGAATCAGGAAGATGTAATCAACTGGCTGAACAGTTACCAAAGTTTTTCTCTTGACTCTGGCGACAGACACTGAGAAGGGAGTCATTTGATGATGGCAACTTATTTTGAAGTATCAGAAATAGTTGATCCTGGGGGCGGGGGGTGGATTTTGGCAATGAAGATGCTGTGAGGAAGCTCAAAAAAAAACTAGTCTATAGAAAGAGGCAAAAGAATGGAAGAGGGAAAGGCATACATTAGAGACCACATGACTAAGGAGACATTGTCAGAGAATCCGTTTCCCAAAAACCTATTTTTACTTGTACTAGAGTGAATGAGTTTATTTTTTGTTGAATCTAAAGAGTATAACAAAAGCAAAAGAGATATTAAAAAATAATATGTGAACACTGTTGAGTGGTAGAATTATGGATGCTTTTTATCTTCTTTAATATAATTTCTCTAACTTCCTAATTTTGTGCAATGATTCTGTATTACTGTCAAAATTAGAAAAAAATATTCACTCATTCATTCAGCAAATATTTGTTGAATACCTACTATGTGTCATTCATTGCTCTAGGTTTTGAATATTTAATAAGAAATTGTGGACTGCTGTCCTAGACATTCTATTAGACTTCATGATTTACTGTATCTCCTTCTCCCGCTTCAGTGACTGTGAAGCAAATGAGTGGAAGCAGGGAAAGAGGGCTGGAAACGTACAATTTCCTAGAGAAACCAAGTGATTCAAATAACTTATTTGGTTAAGTTTGCTTGGAAGAGGTTTATATGTGTGCATAGTTCTTAACACGAGAGGTAAAACCAAAATTTCTCCTAAAATAGAAAATCTTATAAAATCTTTTGAAACAAAATGGCAGTAAATAAATATATGAATCAAAAATAAAAAGTGAAGGCAATAATTTATACTGGGGTCACAAATTTCAAGCTTACAAAGAGACGGTATTCATGACGAGGGTGAACAAATACCAAATATCTGTTCACCTTAACATGTAGGTACAAGTTAATGGAATTAAAAGCAGTGTACACTACCAGAGGTATTTGTTATATACCAACTTCAGAAGGAATAATTTGTTCCTTTCACAGTATGGCACTCATGTCCACTCTGGTCAACCAAATTTTACCTACGTGATGATTTCCTATAGCTAATTTTATTTGCCACATCTAAGAAGTAAACTATAGTTAATTGCCTTTTGGACTATGGTTTACTTGATTCAAGTACCCATGGTGAGCCTGTCCACCTATTTAGAGACAGAATCTAGGACTCCAGCAAAAGGCCACAAAAACTTTAGATAGTTATAGATGATAACAAAATGGCAAAATGGTTATTTAGTGCTCCAAAGTGGCTTGATGCTCTTCCAACCTCAGATACAAATGAATTGTGTCTCTTCAATCAGGACCTTCTGATCTTAGCTATTATTTCTTTATACATGGGGCTTAGACTGAGGAAATATATTTTATCCATTTTTGTGTTTGAAAATTCCACTTATATTTCCAACTTTTAAGTATTAAGCCAGTGGGAATATATTTGATTTTAGTAGTTAGAAAGAGCAAAACATAACTTGCCACCATTTCTATGGTCAGGATCCCCAGCCTGAAAATGGTGGTTTCATTCCATCATGTGATTCTTTAGAGACTGCTCTCATCACTCTTTGCTTTCATTATTATAATAGTGAATCACATAAACATAACTTCCTGTTTTAACACTGGTAATCTTAAACAGCCTCTGTGACATAGATGCTAAAGTTCTCATAACGCTATATTAATTTAAACTCAAGTGGTTACCCTGAGATCTCAGTAAAGAAGGGGGCAAGGCGATCATTTTAAAATGAATTTCATATGACTTACTTTTGTAGTTACATATTTTATTCAATGATAATTGACCTGTAAGAAACTCGCAGAGAATGAAGGACACTACTTTTTTTTCCCAAAAAAAAACCATGACTGTATTTCTTTAATAAAAATATACATATTAATTTTAAAATATATTTACCAAGGAGCAGTCTGACCAGCAACCCTATTCCTTTTCTTTTTCAAGACACTTGATCTTTATTGATTTTTTTAGATAGTATTTTATTCACTGACAATGGAAGAAAAGCATTTAGGTCTATGTATACTAACATTCCTCATTAAAGCGCAAACACACATTTCTGCTACCCTCACTTTCCCAATATCACAATTTTTTGATAAAACAAATTTCAGTGTTAATAATATTATGATTATGCAAATATTGCCATAGCTGTAGCTCAGGAGGGTAGGGGTTGGGAAAGCTCTATGCAGAAAGTCAATAGAAAAAATAAAGTAAAAATGAAAAAATCAATAGTTTCAGCATATTTTGAAATATTGAGATAAAATTCAGAAGAGTCAGCTAAGAGTTGGAAGTTTCTGCTCCAACAGAGGAGAATTCAATGTCGTGGAGCAGAGGCCTTATAGTAATTTTGAGTTTTTTTTGTTTTGTTCTGCTTTTTACATTTAGGCCACTTCTTTGATAATATATTTTTTTTACATAAACAAGTGCATAACAATAGTTGTGACCTTACAAAACAAAAACAAAACATCATACAGGGCTCTCATACCTCACCCTACCACCAATACCTTGAATTGTTGTTAAAAATTTTTAACTAATGATTAAAAATATCCTCAAAATATTACTACTAACCAAAGTATTTTCTCCCAACCCACCCTATTATTATTATTGTTATTATTATATCATTTATACATGAACATTCATAAATAAGTGTATAGTAAAAGTTATGAACTTACAAAGCAAACATTCATAACATCATACAGGGTTCCCATATATCAACCTTCCACCAATACCTTGCATTGTCGTAAGACATTTGTTACAATTTATGAAAGAATATTGTTAAACTCTTACTGCTAATTATAGTCCTTTTCTTATATTTGGTGTATTTTCCCCCCAACCCACCATATTCTTATTTTTTAAATGTATTTTTATGACAGAAGTTGTAAACTTACAAAACAATCATGCACATATGCAGAATTCCCAAACAACATCCCTCTGTCAACACACCAAATAGTGGTGGAACATTTGTTACAGATTATGAGATAATATCATCCATTTATTACTAGGCCCATAGTGTACATTTGGCAAACATTTTCCATACTTCCCCATTTTCAACATAGTACATCTTTGCCATAGATGAAAGAACATTACATTATTACTGTTAACCACAGTCCATAGGTCACTACACTTGTATTTTTCCCATGCCTCTCCACATTCCCACCACCCTGCAATAGTGATGGACATCTGCTCTAGCTCACATAGGACACTCTTGCATCTGTACCATCAACCACAATTCTCATCCACCTCTGGGTTTACTGTGCTATTCAGTTCCTAGATTATTCTCTAGCTTTCTGTCAATTGGCATTTACATCTCTATACTACCCTTTACAGCCACATTCCCATTTATAAACCAGCTGTTACTCACTATAATGTGTTACCATCAACTCTGTACATTTCCACACTTTTACAGTAAAGCTAATTAAAACTTCTACATACAATATCAGTAGTCCATCTTGGTCCTCCTCTTATCTCCTTAAAAATCCACCCCCTACCACCAGGCCTTAAAGATATTTTCGTATATTTTCTTCTAGAAGCTTTATGTTTCTTGCTTTTATATTTAGGCTTTTTATTCATTTTGAATTAATTTTTGTAAAAGGTGTGAGGTAGGGGTCCTCTTTCCTTCTTTTGCAATGGATATCCAGGTTTCTCAGCATCATTTGTTGAATGGACTGTTCTGCCTGAGCTGGGTGGTTTTGACAGGCTAATCAAAACTCACTTGACCATAGATATGAGGGTCTGTTTCTGAACCATCAATTCGGTTCTATTGGTCAATGTGTCTGTCTTTATGTCAGTATCATGCTGTTTTTACCACTGTAGCTTTGTAATAGGATTTAAAGTTCAGAAATGAGAATCCTCTAACTTTGCTTTTTCTTTTTAAGATGTTTCTGCCTATTTAGGACCCCTTACCCTTCCAAATAAATTTGATTATCATGTTTTCCACTTATTTAAAAAATGCTGGTGGAATTTTTATCAGGATTGCATCGAATCTGTATATCAATTCGAATAGAGTTGACACCTTAATAATATTTAGACTTCCAATCTGTGAGCATGGAATGTTCTTCCAATTATTTAGGACTTTTTAAAATTTCTTTTAACAATGAGTTGTAGTTTCCTAGATAAAAGTGCTTTATATCTTTAGTTAAGTTTATTCCTAAATATTTGGGTTTTATCTGTCATATTTTATTTTCACCACTCTTTGGACACTTTTAGTTACTTTTATTGGTATAATCTTCTTTTCTAGATTCTCTTCCAGTCAGGGAGGAAGCTGCTAGAGGTGGGGCTGAAGCCTAGGCCAGGGCTACAGGCCAATCTGGGTGAAAGAAATCGGTCTCTACTGTCTGTGATTTTCAGTCAGCCCAGGTTCCCCTCATGCTGGAGGTGGAGTAAAAATGGTGGCTACCGGCCTCCTTCTGACTTGGACAGGCTCAATGTTCAGCTGTTCTTAGGGTTATACTTCAGCCAGCCGAACTGACTAATCAGTAGCTGACATTGGTGGCCAACTGTCTCTTCCTCCCCTGATTTTGGAAATTGGAGCTTCCAATTCCTGCCACAGAATAGCTCCTGGGGTGGCTTGTGCCGCCAAAGTAGAATGATCACTGGCCTCCAAGGTATAGCCTGTTATTTCCCAGAGAGGTTGGCACAGCTCCCCCCAGCTTCCTCCCTGCCTGAGGTGGGCCTGGGGCTTAGGCTAGAGCAGTAATCTGGTCTAGATAGAAAGAAGCTGGTCCCTACCAGCACTGTGATTTTCAGTCAGCTTCGCTTCCCCTCATGTCAGGCGCAGAGTTAAGATGGCGGGTACCGGCCTCTTTCTGACTTGGACAGGTTCAAACTTTAGATG